>CM035439.1:123459465-123729465 GCA_020310875.1 Ceratopteris richardii | reverse complement strand
TAGTGGAGAGGGCAATGGTTCAGCCAATGTGGCTAGATGAAGAACAGAAAAGAAAAGTGGAAATGTATAGAGGAACAGGAGCAAAAGCAAAGGCAAAGCTGAAGTGACTTGTTATCAATGTGGTAGGAAAGGTCACAAGAAGCCTGATTGCAGATTCTATAAAGCTGAACTAGAAAGAAAGAACACAGGTGACAGGAAGAAAAAGGACACCAAGAATGAAGCACATGATACCTCAAAGGACAAAGACAAAGAGAAGGCCAATGTGGCCTCTAGTGTCATCATTGAGGAGCTATCGGATGCAGAAGATATACTTTGTGCTACTATGGAAGCAGAGCATGCTGAAGTTATTGATGCTTCTATTAATATTCATGCACAAGATATGCAGATCACAAAGAGGGATTTGATTGATGCCTTGCTTACTGTGAATGGTGCTTTGTCACAAACATGGATTGTAGATTGAGGTGCATCATTTCATGTAACTCCTATTAAGGAGTGTTTCACTACCTTTCATGCAGGAAGCCATGGACATGTATATCTTGGAAATAACCATGCTTGTTCAATTGAAGGTATTGGCACAGTGCATCTCACAGTGGATGGTACCAATGAGCTGGTTTTGCATGATGTAAGGTATGTACCAAGCATCAAGAAAAGCTTATTGTCTGTTGGGCAAATGGATATGCATGGATATAGTACCCTCTTTGAGAAGGGGTCATGGAAGCTTATCAAAGGCTCTAGGCTGATTGTTAAAAGGTACAAAAAAAGGGACTCTTTATTGCTTGCATGATAAAGCCTTGCTGGGCAAGTTTATTGCTTTGGCTGAAATCCATTCACATATGGAATTATGGCATAAAAGGCTTGGTCACATAGCCAAAAAGGCCTTGATAAACTATGTAATTTGGACAAGTTTGATGCTAAAGGCTCAAAACTTGATTTTTGTAATGAATGCCAATATGGTAAGCAAGTAAAGAATTCCTACTACTCTGGTGTCTCTCGTAAGTCTAATGTGCTTGATCTTGTTCATTCTGATGGGGGTGCTCTTTACTTTGTTTCTTTTGTTGATGACTACTCTAGGAAGCTTTGGGTATATTTGTTAAAATCTAAAGATGAAGCCTTTGCTGCATTTAAGAAATTTCATGCATTTGTGACCACTCAAACAGGTAGAAAGCTGAAATGCTTACGTACAGATAATGGGGGTGAGTTTACAAGTGCTGAATTCAATAGATTTTGTGAAAATCTTGGTATTAAGAGGGAGCTAAGAGTCCCCATACATCCCCTCTTCCAACGGTGTGGCTGAAAGGTACAATAGGACTTTATGTGAGAGGGTGAGATGCATGCTGTCCACAACTAATCTCCCTCATGCATTTTGGGGAGAGGCTTTGAAAACTGCAGTTCATGTTTGCAATCGATCCCCTCATATGTCCTTAAAAGGTGGCATTCAAGAAGAGGTTTGGTCTGACAAACCAGCTTCATATGACCACCTACACATCTTTGGTTGTGATGCTTTTGTGCATATAAGGCCTGAGTTGAGAAGCAAGTTAGATGCAAAGTCCATGAAAGGAATCTTCATGGGTTATGGAGATGAAGGTGAAATGGGTTACAGGATTTGGCTACCTCAACTCAAGAAGGTAATATGCAGCCGAGATGTTGTATTTAATGAGGCAAGGCTGCTCAAAAACAATTGTGCCTCTAAAGATGATCATAAAAGAGTCAAATTTCAGCATGCACAGCCACCAGTTAAATCTGATATGAACCCTCGGGATGCACCACATATGGCTGGAAATGACAATGAGCCCGTGGTTATTGAGCCAGATGATGCTGGACAGCAAAATGATGATCCTGAAGGGCATATGTAGCCACCTATTCATGCTGAAAACAGGGCTGGAAATGATGTACAGCAGCCTGTTAACAATGAAGAAGTTAATGTACCTCCTGATGTAGATCCATTGCCTGGTAATGTGGATCATTGGGTAAGAAGATCTATATGTCCTAGGAGGCGAGTGACTAGATATGATCCCTCTATACATTATATTATGTTATCAGATGAGGGTGAGCCTCTTACTTATAAAGAGGCAAAGCTATGTGAGCACAAGAAGAAGTGGGAGTTAGCCATGCAGGAAGAGATAAAGGCCTTGCATGCAAATGATACTTGGGATTTGGTTGAGTTACCCAAAGGAAGGAAAGCCATTCCCAACAAGTGGGTGTACAAAATCAAAACTGTTGATGGCAAACCCAAGTATAAGGCAAGGCTGGTTGCTAAGGGATATGCCCAAAAAGAGGGCATTGATTTCTAAGAAGTGTTCTCTCCAGTGGTGAAGATGACCACTTTACGTGTGTTGTTTGCTCTCACAGCTGCCTTGGATTTGGAATTATTCCAAATGGATGTTAAAACAGCCTTTTTGCATGGTGATTTAGATGAAGAGCTGTACATGAAACAGCCAGAAGGATATGCCATTCTTGGAAAAGAGCATCTGGTATGCAAACTGAAAAGGAGCTTATATGGGCTGAAACAGCCCCCAGACAATGGTATAAGAAGTTTGATGCATTTATGTTCAAACATGGGTTTAAAAGAAGCCATGCAAATCACTGTTTGTACACCAAAAAGGATGAAGATGGCAGCCCAATTATTCTTGTACTGTATGTAGATGATATGCTGCTGGCTGGGAAGAAAAAGAGCACTCTGAATGCTCTAAAACAGCAGCTGAACTCTGCATTCTCAATGAAAGACCTTGGGGAAGCTGAGCATATTCTTGGTATGCGTATAAAAAGGGATAGGCAGCAGCATACTTTGCAGTTATCCCAAGAAAAGTACATTGAAAAAGTGCTGGACAGATTTAATGTGGCTGATGCTAAGCCTCTTGGAGTGCCATTGCAGCCACATGTTAAGCTTTCCAAGGATGACTGTCCCAAAAATGATGATGCAGCCAGTTACATGAAGAGTGTTCCATATGCATCAGCTTGTGGTTCACTTATGTATGCTATGGTTGCCACTCGGCCAGACATTGCTCATGCAGTGGGAGTTGTTAGCAGGTTCATGGCTAATCCTGGTAGAGCTCATTGGGAGGCAGTCAAATCTATCTTGAGATATTTGAAAGGGACCAAAAGTAAATGCTTATGTTATGGAAAGGGTCCATTGGAGTTAAAAGGATTTTGTGATTCAGACATGGCAGGTGATGTGGACACACGCAAGTCCACAAGTGGCTATGTATACATACTTGCATGTGGAGCTATTTCATGGTGCTCTAGACTTCAGAGGATAGTTGCACTATCTACTACAGAGGCTGAATATATTTCAGCCACAGAGGCTTCCAAAGAAGCCATTTGGTTAGCCCGCCTCTGCAGTGAGTTTGGGATGCCTGGAAAGGCACCTGTTCTTGGATGCGATAGCCAGAGTGCCATATGTTTGGCAAAGAATGTCATGTTTCATGCTCGCACAAAGCATATTGATGTGAGATATCACTTCATCAGAGAGGTGTTAGAGGATGGCCTGATCACTTTGATCAAGGTCAATACTTCACAGAATCCTGTAGATGCTCTCACAAAGTGTCTACCCAAGGCACAACATCAGCTATGTATACAGATGGTGGGAGTTACTTAGCTTAAAGGAGCCTCCTTGGTCCTTTAAGTGGGAGGTTGTTGGGGATAAAGAGTGTTCCATATGCATTAGCTTGTGGTTCACTTATGTATGCTATGGTTGCCACTCGGCCAGACATTGCTCATGCAGTGGGAGTTGTTAGCAGGTTCATGGCTAATCTTGGTAGAGCTCATTGGGAGGCAGTCAAATCTATCTTGAGATATTTGAAAGGGACCAAAAGTAAATGCTTATGTTATGGAAAGGGTCCATTGGAGTTAAAAGGATTTTGTGATTCAGACATGGAAGGTGATGTGGACACACGCAAGTCCACAAGTGGCTATGTATACATACTTGCATGTGGAGCTATTTCATGGTGCTCTAGACTTCAGAGGATAGTTGCACTATCTACTACAGAGGCTGAATATATTTCATCCACAGAGGCTTCCAAAGAAGCCATTTGGTTAGCCCGCCTCTGCAGTGAGTTTGGGATGCCTGGAAAGGCACCTGTTCTTGGATGCGATAGCAAGAGTGCCATATGTTTGGCAAAGAATGCCATGTTTCATGCTCGCACAAAGCATATTGATGTGAGATATCACTTCATCAGAGAGGTGTTAGAGGATGGCCTGATCACTTTGATCAAGGTCAATACTTCATAGAATCCTGCAGATACTCTCACAAAGTGTCTACCCAAGGCACAACATCAGCTATGTATACAGATGGTGGGAGTTACTTAGCTTAAAGGAGCCTCCTTGATCCTTTAAGTGGGAGGTTGTTGGGGATAAAGGCCCCAAGGACTCCTTTTGTATATTTTGACCCTTCCATGTGAAAGCTCTTTTCGAGAGCTCTCCAGACATATTTTTGTTGTATTTTTTGGACCCAAATTGGGGAGTTATAGGCATTTACATTATTTTTATGACTTTTGGTCATTGGCCATGTGTGAACATGCCCAAATGACCTAAAAGTCACTTATCAATAAGACTTGGTCCCAAATCTCTCATAACTTGATTGGGACTTCTCCATCTTCTTCTCCAAATTTCTGCGCAGGTTTCCCTCTCTACTTTCTCCCTCCTCACGCAGCAGCCCACTCCCTTGGCGTTTGGAGCAACTGAGCACACCACGACGTAGCTCTCCGCGGCCTCTTTCAGGAGGGAGGGAGGGAGGGAGGGAGGGAGGGCGGGGGGGGGGAGGGGGGGAGGGAGGGAGGGAGGGAGGGAAGGGGGGAGAGAGAGAGAGAGAGAGAGAGAGAGAGAGAGAGAGAGAGAGAGAGGAGAGAGAGAGAGAGAGAGAGAGAGAGAGAGAGAGAGAGAGAGAGAGAGAGAGAGAGAGAGAGAGAGAGAGAGAGAGAGAGAGAGAGAGAGAGAGAAGGGGGGAGGGAGAGAGAGGGGGGGAGAGAGAGAGAGAGGGAGGGCAGGGAGAGAGAGAGAGAGAGAGAGAGAGAGAGAGAGAGAGAGAGAGAGAGAGAGAGAGAGAGAGAGAGAGAGAGAGAGAGAGAGAGAGAGAGAGAGAGAGAGAGAGAGAGAGAGAGAGAGAGAGAGAGAGAGAGAGAGAGATTCATTCATTCATTCATTCTTGCCAGGAATGGAGGAGAGTGCATTTTGAAAGCTTTTTAGCCATGTCCTCTGAGTTTGCCGATGATAGAATTGCAGTAAGACCAAAGGAGTAGGAATAAACATGCATCGTTGTTTGCAAAGTCGCATTAAAATGGACTGTTGAACGGATGCCTTGGTAATGATTGGAAAATATTTTTTATTATTTTATAAGCGGTTAGTATTTTTTAATCCTTCGGATAGGTGAATATTACTATGCAATTTATCTTACTATGCTTATGGTGGTAAGTATTCCATGTATAAAACATTTTGATGTTGTACTTATTACCATTTTGGGGGGGGGGGGGGAGAGAGAGAGAGGGGGGAGGGAGCGAGGGAAAAGGGGGGGAGGGAGGGAGGGAGGGAGGGAAAAGGAGGGGGGGGGGGAGGAGGAAGAAGGGGGGGGGGGGGGGAGCGAGGGAGGGAGAAAGGGAGGTGAGGGAGGGAGAATATACAATTAGTAGGGTGCACATCTGATCTGATCACCTAGAGATTTTTGTTTTTTTTTTCTGGGGGGGGGGAGACTGATCGCAAAAGCTCATGGTATAGTTGTAGTGCTGGAGGCAATCTCGAAATCATGTGATACTGGGTGATATGAATAATATGAGAGCATCCTGTTATGGATATTGAAGGCTCAAGATGGAGTGGTGACCATACGTGGTGTGAAAAGGTTCAGGATGGAGTGGTAGCCACCACATGCAGTGTGAGTACAATCATGCTACAGCAGAAGGAAAAGCCCATTTCTATCCTGTTATTTTTACTAAAGTCAAAACGCGAAGGGGATACGGACTCAATTCTTCAAGGTTCATTTTTCATATGCTTTGATCCAGTGAATAGCTGCTAAGTGTTGTTGAGGGCTCTGTATTCAGTATCTTTGGCCTCCCCTACATGCCCATTAATCCCTGGCCTCTTCCAGAGTAAGTCCAGGCGCTCTCGACATGTCTACCTACATCTTCTGCCCACTGAAAGAATCGAGTGACCCCTACTTTGTGTAGCATGTCCTCTCTTTGTCTCTGGATCTCAATTCGGCATATGACCATTTGCAGTGGTCAATGGTCATCAATAATAGATCTGAAAGTGAAGGATACTCCCAGAATGTCCCTATAAGCGTCTCTGATCTGTGTATGCTAGTCATTGATATGTGTCTGGTCCTCCACTTGATCTCCTGTAGTTAGAGTCCGCATATTTTCTCACACTTGGCAGTCTTACATACGTTGGTTGCTCAGTGGGCCCCAACTGTGAGAAATACGTAAACTGATCTCAGTAATGCTGCATCTTTGAGTGAAATAGATATTATATGCGGATCATTCTCTCCCCGATATAAATCTGGGATATTTTTTCCTTGATTGCACTATTCCACTTGTTCTGAGAATGAGAGGGTAGTATTTGAGAGTTGTAGGTGATGAAGTGCAGACTATGCTTAAAAAGCCAACCTGGAAACTAGTCATTGACATGTGCCTGGTCCTCGTATTTGATCTCCTGTAGTTGGAGTCCACATATTTTCTCACACTTGGCAGTCTTATGTACCTTTGTTGCTCAATGGACCCCAACTGTGAGAAATACGTAAACTGATCTCAGCAATGCTGTATCTTTGAGTGAAATAGATATGATAGGCTGATCATTCTCTCCCTGATATAAATCTGCGATATTTCTTGTTTGAGTGCACTATTCCACTTGTTCTGAGAACGAGAGGGTGATATTTGATAGGCTGTAGGTGATGAAGCGCAGACTATATTTAAAAGCCAACCTGTAGACTAAATATACTGGGAGCTTATTCCCAGACTCCAAATAAAGCTCTGCATGCCATCATGCTTCAAAGATTCTTCATGATAGTCTGTGTACAGTGTGGGTGCAACTTACGTACTCGTAAAATGAGGCAAACTATACGAAAGAGTGTACTCAATAGCATATTTGGCAGGCAAACTTAACACTGATAATACCATGTGGCACTGAATGCTTCCTCTCGATAAATCTGAGACGATATCATAATCAATGAGCTCTCTGATTTTGATCTAATGTGTGTGGAAGACAAAGGCCCATATTTAAGCTGTGTATTTAAGTTATTTTTTTTTTTTTTTTTTGAGGGTACAAGGAAATTGGAAATCATACTGAAATTGAAATACACACTCACACACCCAACCTCTTAAGGTAGAGGCATCCTTCATGATTGACTCATAGATATGTCCGGCCAGGACTTGAACTCAGGACATCCTCCTGCAGCTTCAAGGCGTCAGCCACTAGGCTACGCGGCCAGGGACATGTGTATTTAAGTTATGGTGTGAGACCTTTCAGTGAAAGATCCCCTCCCTAGTGCCAGGGCGCAGGCTTGCAGGAAAGGCATGTTGAAAATCTTTCTAGAGAGGGAGATGTGTACCTCTTCTCATTCTATTTGTGGCTGCACGTCAGCATGAATCTGTCCATGCACTTAAAGGATACTCCCATATGTAAATGATGCAACCACCTCAGATTGATCGCTGACTAGAATAGGCATGCACTCACCTAATTTATGATGTATGCAAGATAAGGAAATTCAAGGTTCATCACCTGTTAGATACCACCAGTTAACTGACATCATGCGCTTCATGCATGACAAATCTAAATTTAGACTTCGGTGTGTATGTGGCCAAGGAGCCGTTCGCTCAAGTAAGATAGATCGAGCACTTCTTCCGGCTATGCATGGGAGCTTTTTCCTCTCATCTCTGCTGTCTTCATGCTACTCTTTTCAAAGGTGTGGTATCCGCTCGGTAGTCTCTTGAATAGAGTGGTATCAGAGCAGGGATATTATCAGAACAGGCATCGACAGGTGTTTAGGACTTGCGTCAGCAGAAACAGGTCGTTGCCATCAAATTCTCGTTGGCGCTGCTGATTAATCGTGCCGTCCTGCTGATCCAACACACCACTCTCTGATTGCTATTGATTGCTATTGCCGCTGCAGATTGAGTTTGCCACTATGCTTGAAGGTAGATTAAGTTCCGTCCGTAATTCTGCAATTTATCGATATATAGTTCAGACGGGTGTAAGATTGTGAGAATTGAAGCGCAGTGTGTACAAGCTGGAGTAACTGGTCATCCTCATACACTCCTCTGTAAGGCGACTTCCGTCATCCTTCCCACTTCAAGTACCAAAAGGAGCGGTTATTGCTGCAGAGAGCATATATGTGGATCAAGAGTGATGGCGCAAAAAAGGCTACTCTCTATCTGCAACGTGCTTTCAATCGAGTCCATTACGAAGGGCACTGTCGTCTAATATAGAGCAGTGTGTTGGTGGCTGTGACTTCTTCGCTCTGGCTTCTGTATTTACGTCATCTTCGCTAACCATACTTTGAATAACAATACCATACGCACTAGCGTTCATTTGGTGCCAAAAAGTTCGTTCCCAGTGGCTGTTGTGCTACTGCAGCCAATGTGCACGAAGTACTCTAGAAGCAAGTAAAAAAACGTGGATATCGATGAGTGTTACTTCAGTTAGTTTAAGCTCTTGTCTCTTGAAGCAGGTATGAGGGTTCAAACCCTGGTAACCCCGGTTGATATGTATTGGGCCTTAGGCCACTCTTCTAACTTAGCTTGGGCCTTAGGCCACTCTTCTAACCTAGCTTGTAGTCATCTTTGTATCACCTTCGAGCCATCTTAACCCTTGCTTCGTGGGATAAGGGGGGTCCCATGGGTACTATGCCAATTTACTTGTACAATTGTTCTTTCAATCAATTCAAGCAAGGGAGAGTAAGCTGCGGCTGAACTTCCTCTTATGTTAAAAAATAGAAAGACATCTCCCTTGCTTGATTCCCTAGATAGAAAGAGCTTGAGTTAATTATGCTCTTTTCTCACCTATCTTTCCTTGTTCCTAAGGGCCTGGAGCTTCTTTGCTCCATGTGGAAAGGTTGCAACAAGATGAAACCCCTTTGTACTATTAGTAAAGATTTGGAAGTGGGTTGTGGACATAAGACAACATGACTCTAAGATAACACAACCCTATTTGGTTCTCGATTGCAAATATCTCAAGGGTAGAGAAAGAGCACATGTAGAGAGTCAAGAGGCTTGGAATAAAGGCTTTTATATGTGGAAATGTCTCTTGAACCAAGATAAGAGACATTGGATCACATTTGAGGATATTGACAAGAACCTGAGTTGACTATGGATTTATTAAGAAGTGAAACCAATGTGTGGGATAGGTTTGAGACTAGTCTCTTGATCGGCCAAGATCCGCCCACCTAAAAGGTTTTATTTGGTTTAATGGCAACAAGCTAAAAGATATTCCAAGAATCAAAAGACATTTGAATTGCCACTAGTGCATAACAAAAACTAGTTCCTTGATTAGACTTGGCTTAGATGAGATTTCAAGTTCAAAGACCTTTGGCATCTGCCCATCGAGAGCAAAAAAGCGGTTCTCATATGGTAGATTCTACACCATGGGATTTGGACCAATGTCAAAACCAATAATATTTGCACCATCTTGCCATGGTGCAAGGTGCATTAATAACAAAGAAGATTAGGGCGTTTGTTGTTGCCTTGTGCTAAGAGCATATGATATGGAAAAATCTCAGCAAGCTCCTCTTGATGAATCATCAAGTAAAGTGGAAGCAAGACATGCTTGGCAAGGCAATTGGCTCTTCAATGGCCTTGTGGAATGCAGTAAGAACTGAAGTCCTTTGGAAGATTTAGAAGGAAAGGAATATGAACAACTTTGGCACTCCTCATAAGGAGTGATCTTTCGAACAATCCCAAGTCTGCCTAGGTAGAAGAATTCATATTTGCAATAAGTCTCCCCTCAAGACACCATAGGATCTTTATTTTTGTAAGCAACAAGTTGAAACACAAGTCGGTCCCTCATGAAGGGGACAAAAGGCCATAGTCTTACTCTACAACTCTCTCTAACTCTCTTGTATATTTTCCTTGTTTATAATTTAAAGTGATTTTGTCCCAAAAAAAAGAAAATTTATAGATGAGTGGGCACATTGTTTTGTGAAAGCAAATCAGATGGTTGATTTATGTGTTGACTCAGAGTTCAAGGTATTATACCTAAAGAGGGAAGCATTTGATGCTTGGAACAATCAGCTCGTTGAGGTACAATCTCTCAAGTGATAGGCTCAACTAAAATGAAGATGACTCAAGTAGTGAAGATGATATTATCTTCAATTCTTTGTTGAACTAGCATCATGATTCCCACCTTCGTAAAGAAACAAAAACACAAAGGCGTAATAAGTAAAGTTTGCTTCATATTTTGAACTCATTGTTGGCAAAAGCAAAAGAAAGAAGAGCCTAAATGAAAAGACGACAAAGAAAAAGAATGATAAATGTCGGTGTGTTCTTATAAACGAGATTGTGAAAGTCTCAAGAACCTTACTTATCACTTGTGGTGAAGCATAGAAATATGTTGAAAATATTGAGGGAAGATGATGTGGGCGAAAATGCTATCTACTTTGCATGAGAAAACAATGAACTAAAAAAATGAATCCAAACCTTGAATGCTTTGTAATCATCCTTGCATGAGTGGGTTTGAGCATGAATATGTTGTACATAGTTTTCATCCGAATTAACTTTCTAGGATGTAAGAGATTAGACATAGCTAGGCAAGTGAAACCTATACTAAGGCATTCCCAAACAATTAGTATTGTTTTTAAATTTGACAGTCAAAAGATATCAAACATATAATTGTAATCCAAAATTCATTCGATAGTCAATGAAGTCCATGCAAAAGATGAATGCAAGCAAAAGCAAATGTCAACATCGAATCAAAGGTGTTGAACTGTGATAAAATTATGATGAGATCCTCCAATTTTAAAGGTCATTTCTCTGCATATACTGCACAACGATGTTGAAGAAGATGGCGTGTTTGCATGAGAAGCAAACCATATGATGTATATGATCATCTCCTTGTATTTCCCATATCATTCCCCTAAAGAAACCTCTTGGGAAGGTAAGTAAGAAATGGGAAACGTGTGTAAAAGCTATCTACTTTCTCCCATACACACCTAACTTCCCAACTACAACTCCCATGGTATCTAATATCATGAAGGTGATCTAAGTCCATAAAGGATGATGTTGATTATTTTATGTAACTTCTTTGGAATTATAATATGAAGGATAAGTGTCAAAGGTTAACTTGACTAAATCTAACCTTTGCTTTGTGAAGGTAATAAAGCATATAATCATGTATGAAATACAATAAATTCCCATTAGAAAAATGATCTTTTTAGAACCAAATGATAATATCTCCTTTAGACCACTCTAGATATTCCTAAACCTTGAGTGTATCCATAAGTAATACTTTTAACCTCAACCATCCTTATGTACATTGCAAATTTATCATCCTAGTTTATATATAAGAATTCTTAGTTATAAGATGAAATGCCGATATCACATTGTCCAAGAAGTTATTGGTTTATCATCCATGGAAAAAGTGGACTAAGTTTCTTGGTGTTGGGAGTTGAACTCACAACCTTTCGGCTAGGAGTATGATGGGCTAACCACTTGCCCTAAAAGCCATGGTTGATGATTACTTGCTAATCCTCTCTCTTAAGGTTCAACCATCTCCTGCTAAGAGTATTGACATTCCTCCCCCCTTAGATTAAGCATAGTCCTGAATGCTCACTTGTGGACCCTTCTATCTAACTTAGGTCCTTTCTCACGTCTAAGCACCTCCACTAGCCTCAAAGTCCAGTGCTTGAACCTATTTTGGACTTATCCAGCTACCCTCTGGTGTCCAAATGCCCATGCACCTTCCTTCCTTTGACAAATTTTAGACTCCTGCATGGTCAAGCGCTTCCCAAGTTCCCACGATTGAGGTGTCTTACCTCTGTCTTTCCCAAGTTCCTCAACTAGGCTCTGATACCAATGTTGGGAATTGAACTCACAAACTCTCGGCTAGGAGTGTGATGGGTAAACCACTTGCCCCAAAAGCCATGGTTGAAGATTACTTCCTAATCCTCTCTTAAGGTATGGTTCAACCATCTCCTATTAATGTTATGTGACACTTGGAAGAACCTCATTTGGTACCATGATACAAATTGTGATCATTTCTCTTTTCCTTAGTTAACATTTGGATACATAAGCATTTCTTTTGAGATTCAAGTAATCCATGAGTACGAAAGTTCCTAAATGGTTCTAGGTCATCATCCTCGTGACAAAAAACCAAAGGAAGAGCTTGATGCTCTATTAATCAAATTTTTCCCTCTTCTATAACAAGCTTGTTGATGTTGAAATTTTTCATTATGGACTTTTTTTCCATATGATGTATAGATAATGTTTAGAATGAATTTCTAGGTTATTTTATGCATGTGGACAAAGTTTTGTGATGATAGTTTTTCATATTCTCTCTCTAAATATGTTCATCAAGCTTTTTGGGTGAATTTCAAGCGTGACAATGAATGAATCGGGAAATGTGTTGTATAAGAGAACGGTAGGGTATGTGGAGTCAAATAAATTTATCTTTGATTTTTTAAAATAATATGTTGTGATATTTGAGGTCTTGAAATCAGCTTATTATAAAATAATGGCTTATTTTTCCTTCTGTCTCTTGAGAATTCCTCAACTTGCAAGATTTTTAATCTAAAATTTAGAGGTTGATTTTGGTTCAGGATATCTCTACCATGATTATGTAGATTGGAGTTTTATATCTTACAAGCATTTCTTATTTCCACAGTTTTCGAGTTATTGTTGGAGCAAGTCTATGACAAGCCTAAGTATTGGCTTGAGTCTCACAAAGTCTTAGAAGAAGCTTTAAAAAGAAGACTATGTAAAGTTCACTTGTGAACTACCTCTTGTAACTTTTGAAGAGTTTACTTAATGTAAAAGTAAGAGAATCTTAAGTGGTTGAGTCCACTTGATCAAGAATGGAAAGAGGAGCCACGAATTCGTGATTTGTGGTAGGTAGAGAATCAAATCAATCGTTGATTGATTGGAGAGTGATTGAGGGAAGTTAGCCTCCCAAACTCAACTATAAATAGATGGCAGTTTTAGTCGTGGTTAGAGAGACCTATGTGAAGACCTCCAAGAGCTGAGCTTTATGCCATATCAAGGTGTGATTACAAGGCACACATATGTATCAGTAAGTCATTGTATTGTACAAGCAATATACTTTCATTTTCATGATTATTTGAGTTCATCTTTCCATGTTCTTGTGAAGTGTACTACTCACTGCCATTACTCTCAGTTTTCTCAGTCAGCTTGCAGAGATGTTTTCTCTGAGCTTGGTGCATCATTTTCAGTGATTTAACTTGGTAAAGTTAGCTCTATAAGTCTACTATATGCTCACAAATTTTCATGTCATTTGGATGTTGCAATCTTCAGTTATGTTCATTTGAAGTCAACAGGGTCTGTTCATCTTCACTTCTCTGTTAGGTACCCGACTTTTTCACTCATCTTGTCAGAGCCATTTCTCAGTGGTTACTTATCCAAATTCAGTGATTTAAAGCTTGTTGGATTCAGCTTACTGTCTAGTATAACCATACAAATTTTCATAATCATTGGATTTCTACATTTTGAGTTATGTTGATTTTTCTGCTCACTGGTCTATTTCTGTAGCAGCCCGTGAAAATCGGGATAATGTCATCACTTGTTAAAACTCATTCTCAATGTGTGGTTCATTATTTTTTATGAGATTACTCTTGAAAGTTAGCTCTTTAAGTTGCTTAGACTTCCCCAAGAGGAATTGAGCTAATTGCTGCTGTGCTCAGAGAATTATGTAAAACACTGGACAGGTGTATGAACCAAGAATAGCAAGTTTTCACCTCTGAGCTAACTCCAACTTATCTATTTTGACCTATCTTTTTGAGAGTGATCTTCCAAGGTACATAGGGTGTCTAATACATCCATTGGCAAGCTAAAAGGGCCCACCATATACTTCTAGAGTTCATTTGGCTGGTGTAGATCAAGGATTTTGCAACACCTCTTCATCTTCAAGCACATACCTATCCATCTCTTCACAGTGGTATCAGAGCAAGGTTGGACAACATGGCAGATGGATTTCCTTCATCAATTGACAAATTGGATAGAGGTAATTACTCAGCTTGGTCATTAAGAATGGAAGCTTATCTCCAAGGTAGAAGTTTATATGGTTATGTGGCTGGAGATGAAGTTATGCCAAGTTTCAAGAACAAAAGTCAACCAACACAAGAAGAGCAAGAAAGATTGAGCACATGGTGATCCAAGGATGCACTTGCAAGGTCTTATCTCCTCAACTCTATCTCAGATTTTTTGTTGCCTCACATTAGAAGTTGTAAGACATCTCAGGAAGTGTGGGATGCACTTGAAGCTTTCTTTTCTTCAAGTACCAAAGCTAGGAAGCATCAACTATGGCTGGAGTTCACAACTCTCAAGAAGGCTCCCAAACAAAATGTGACTGATTTTGTCACAAAGCTCAAGGACATAACGGATCAATTGGGAAGCATTGGAGAGGTAATAGATGAAGAGCAAATTGTAAGGCAGGTCATCAATGGCTTGAAGGCAGATGATAAGTGGGAAGCATTCACCACAGCTATGGATTTGTACATGGACATGGATGTACCTGATTTCAACACACTCATTGGACAACTACTTACTCAAGAGGCAAAGCTTATCAAAAATGGAGAAAGCTCTAAAGGTAATCAATCTTCAGCTTTATACACGGATAAAAGCAAGTCTAAAGATAACAAAGGAAAGGCAAAGAAAGTGGATGATGAAGCAGGTACATATCAAGCTAACTATGCAGGTAGAGGAAGACATGGCAGAGGTAGAGGAAGAGGAGGTAGACAAGGCAGGGGGAGATCCCAAGACTCCAACTCATGTTCTATTTGTGGATTAACTAATCATACAACTGAAAATTGCTTTAGGAATTCCAGGAATCAAAGAGGCAGAGGATACAATAGAGGAAGTTATGGCTACTCAAGAGGAAGGTTCAACAACTACCATGGCAACTACAACAACTACAATCATTCAAACTATCAAGGAGGCTACAAAGGAAGAAGAGACTACAATAACTACACAGAAGACTCAAACAAAGAGGATTCATTATTGATCATGAACATGGCTATGCCACAAGGTAAATCTGATGAGCATGTTTTCTACATAGATTCAGGTTGTTCAAATCATGTGGCAGGAAATGTGGCACTCCTATCAGATTTAGAAGATCCAAGGAATAAGCATGAGGTACAAACAGGAGATGATACAAAACATCCTGTGGAGAAAATAGGCAATGTCAAAGCACCTGATGGAAACATCAACCTACTCAGTAAGGTACTCTATGTCCCTACCATTACAAAGAATTTGATAAGTGTTGGGCAGATAGTAGAGAAAGGGTTGCAAGTCAGGTTCACAAAAGCAGGAGCATTTGTTGAAGATCCAAGTCAAGGATTTAGAAGAATTGCAAAAGGTGAAAAGACAGGTAGATTGTTCACATTTGAATTAGAGGACACTAGAAACATTGCTCTCTTTAATTATGGTAGTCAGACACTCACAGAATTGGAAGTATGGCACAAAAGGTTAGCACATATTGGTGAAAGGTCATTAAAGCAAATCTGCAGGGACCAAAGTGTACTTGGACTTCCTAATTTGTCAAAACGACATATGATTTATAAGTGTAGTGCATGTCAATTTGGAAAGTCTCACAGGTTACCATTCATGAAGAAAGGTTATATGCATGGAGATCTCTTGGAGTTGGTTCATACCTAGCAAGGAAGCTTCAATATCTGGATCAAGGTATTATGTTTCCTTTATTGATGATTGCAGCAGATGGACTATCCTATTCTTTATGAAACACAAAGATGAAGTTTTTTCATGTTTCAAAAGATATTTGGCTCTTGTGGAGAATCAAACAGGTAAATCACTAAAAAGGCTAAGGTCAGATGGAGGGGGAGAATACTTCTCCCATTAGTTTGATTCTTTTCTTCAAGAAAGAGGAATCAAAAGAGAGGTAACTACAAGGTACACTCCTGAGCAAAATGGAGTGGCAGAAAGGAGGAATAGGACAATTGTTGAAGCTGCAAGGTTTATGTTAAATGAAAAGCATTTACCTAATTACTTATGGGCTGAGGCTGTATCTACAGCCACTTACTTGGTTAACAGGTTGCCTTCAAAATCCCTTGATGGGATGACTCCATATGAGGCTTGGAATGGAAGAAGACCAAGCTTAGATCATTGTAAAATTTTTGGATGTATTGCTTTTGCTCATGTTCCTTCACAGGTTAGAGGCAAGATGGATCCAAAGGCAGAAAGGTGTGTATTTATTGGATATGACAACAATCAAAAGGGCTACAGGTTATACAACCCTACCAACAAAGGATTCTTGGTAAGCAGAGATGTAGTTTTTGATGAGAATAATTCATGGTATGAAGATTCATGCAGGAAGATCAATTTACCATATGATCTTGAAGAAGATTTTCCAAAGCTTGGTAGAGAACAATCAAAGATTGAAGAACAAGACACCTCAGAGGATGATGAAGAATCTCACATGGAAAAGATCAAAGCATGGAAGTCTAAAGGTAAAGCAAAATTGCAGGAACTTGGACATGAGGCAGAATCATCACATCATGGCCTAAGAAGATCTATGAGGGAAAAGAAAAAACCAGAAAGGTATGGGTTTGACACCTCATTAGTAACTAAACATTCTATCTACATAGCACAGGACATAAACCAAGAGGAGCCATCATCATTTGAAGAGGCCAAAGCAAAAACAGAATGGAAGCATGCAATGAAGGAAGAGATTGAAGCACTTGAGGAAAACAACACTTGGGATTTGGTGCCCAAGACTTCATCCATGAAGGTAATAGGCTCAAGATGGGTCTATAAAATCAAGAAGAATTCTGATGGTTCCATTAACAGGTATAAGGCAAGGCTTGTAGCAAAAGGCTTTGCACAAACTCAGGGAATTGATTATGAGGAGACCTTCTCTCCTATGGCAAAGATGCCTACTATTAGGGTTTTGCTTAGTATTGCCTCTTCCAAGAATTGGAAGATACTTCAACTAGATGTAAAGAATGCATTTTTGAATGGTTGGATAACAGAAGAGGTATATATGGCACAACCACTTGGTTTTGAGAACCAAGTTTATCCTGATTATGTGTGTAAACTTAACAAAGCATTGTATGGTCTCAAGCAAGCTCCAAGAGCTTGGAATTTCAGGCTTGTTTCATTCTTGCAGGACAAAGGCTTTCAACCAAGCAAGGCAGATCCTTCACTCTTTATTAAAAAGAGTAATTCCGAGGTCATCTACCTATGTGTATATGTAGATGATATTATATTGACAGGAAATGATGCAGATGGTATGAAGAAGATCAAAGATCAGATGAGAGAAGAGTTCAAGATAAGTGATTTGGGTTCACTTACCTACTTCCTAGGTTTGGAAGTTGTCTACAAAGATCATGGTTTGTTTCTCACTCAAAGGAAGTACATTAAGGACATGTTGGCAAAATTCAAGATGCAAGATTGTAAGATTGCAGGTACTCCAATGGAGGTCAATCACAAATTGAGCTCACATGAAGGTGAACTCATAGAGGACATCACATCATATCAAAGTCTAGTGGGTAGTCTCAACTATGCCACATTGACAAGAGTAGATATATGTTACAGTGTGAGTGTGCTAAGCCAATTTATGCACACACCAAGGAAACCACATATGGATGCTGCCAAAAGGATTCTCAAGTATCTCAAAGGAACCATAAATGAAGGACTTTATTATCCTTATGTATCTGATTTAGGTTTGAAGCTATTTTCTGATGCAGATTGGGCTGGCTCCAAGGAAGATAGAAGGAGCACTTCAGGTTATCTTACCTTTGCGGGTTCAAAGCTTATTTCATGGTCATCCAAGAAGCAACCCACAGTTGCTCTCTCTTCTACTGAAGCTGAATATAGAGGTCTTGCCATAGCTACACAAGAAGCTATGTGGATGAAGACATTATTCAAAGATCTTGGATTGGAGTTCGGAACTCCAACTATTTTTTGTGACAATATGAGTTCTATTCACTTGGCTGCTAATCCTATTTTTCATGCAAGGACTAAACATATTGAAGTTCATTATCACTATGTATGAGAGAAGGTTCTAAGCAAAGAGATTCAAATATCATATGTGTCCACTCATCAACAATGTGCAGATATTCTAACCAAAGCATTGGATGGTACAAAGCTTTGCAAATTCAAGGCTATGATTGGTTTGCAGGTAATCTTGGAAGATTGAAGACCTCAAGCATACTTGGCTTGAGGGGGAGCTGTTGGAGCAAGTCTATGACAAGCCTAAGTATTGGCTTGAGTCTCACAAAGTCTTAGAAGAAGCTTTAAAAAGAAGACTATGTAAAGTTCACTTGTGAACTACCTCTTGTAACTTTTGAAGAGTTTACTTAATGTAAAAGTAAGAGAATCTTAAGTGGTTGAGTCCACTTGATCAAGAATGGAAAGAGGAGTCACGAATTCGTGATTTGTGGTAGGTAGAGAATCAAATCAATCATTGATTGATTGGAGAGTGATTGAGGGAAGTTAGCCTCCCAAACTCAACTATAAATAGATGGCAGTTTTAGTCGTGGTTAGAGAGACCTATGTGAAGACCTCCAAGAGCTGAGCTTTATGCCATATCAAGGTGTGATTACAAGGCACACATATGTATCAGTAAGTCATTGTATTGTACAAGCAATATACTTTCATTTTCATGATTATTTGAGTTCATCTTTCCATGTTCTTGTGAAGTGTACTACTCACTGCCATTACTCTCAGTTTTCTCAGTCAGCTTGCAGAGATGTTTTCTCTAAGCTTGGTGCATCATTTTCAGTGATTTAACTTGGTAAAGTTAGCTCTATAAGTCTACTATATGCTCACAAATTTTCATGTCATTTGGATGTTGCAATCTTCAGTTATGTTCATTTGAAGTCAACAGGGTCTGTTCATCTTCACTTCTCTGTTAGGTACCCGACTTTTTCACTCATCTTGTCAGAGCCATTTTTCAGTGGTTACTTATCCAAATTCAGTGATTTAAAGCTTGTTGGATTCAGCTTACTGTCTAGTATAACCATACAAATTTTCATAATCATTGGATTTCTACATTTTGAGTTATGTTGATTTTTCTGCTCACTGGTCTATTTCTGTAGCAGCCCGTGAAAATCGGGATGATGTCATCACTTGTTAAAACTCATTCTCAATGTGTGGTTCATTATTTTTTATGAGATTACTCTTGAAAGTTAGCTCTTTAAGTTGCCTAGACTTCCCCAAGAGGAATTGAGCTAATTGCTGCTATGCTCAGAGAATTATGTAAAACACTGGACAGGTGTATGAACCAAGAATAGCAAGTTTTCACCTCTGAGCTAACTCCAACTTATCTGTTTTGACCTATCTTTTTGAGAGTGATCTTCCAAGGTACATAGGGTGTCTAATACATCCATTGGCAAGCTAAAAGGGCCCACCATATATTTCTGGAGTTCATTTGGCTGGTGTAGATCAAGGATTTTGCAACACCTCTTCATCTTCAAGCACATACCTATCCATCTCTTCACAGTTATAGGATGCAAAAAAATGCTAGTTTTTGCACTTGAAAAAGAAACTTATTCCTATTCAAGATTTTAATATATCCGTGTGGTCATGTTGGTTTCTAGTTCTCCTTATACATGTGTCTTTTCCTTGTGTTTCCTTTTAATTCTTTTAGGTATTGGTGGGGAGTAATATACATCTAGAATGTGTACTCTGTTCGAGAGTTTCACACGTGACACACATAGATGAAGATATCTATTTCTTGTGGATTATGCACTTCCTTGATTCCAATGATCAATCCTAATTTGTAAGGGTTGAATCCTTATGTTGTTCAAGAGTAAGCTATGATTAAGAGATTTTGATTATGATTGTCATTGTGATTGTCATTGAGAATGAGATTGAGAGTGTTAATTTTGGTGAATATAGATGCTCCATTTGATTGAATTCACAATTCATCTATGTAAGGGAGTGGATACTTAATTTTATTCATTCTTTTATCCAATCCTCTAGAATCAATGCATAACCTGTAAGAACCATCTTTCTTCTTTAGAAATAGAACATGTGCTCCCAAGGTAAAACATTCGATCTTATTAAGCCTTTCTTCAAAAGGTCATCTAATTGATTTTACTTGAACATTTGAATGTCGATCTTGAATTGCATACTAGTTTTTGTTAAAAAAATATACCTAATGTTGTTCATGTTTCGCAAGATAATTTTGAGTGGAGAAAATTTGAATGTGGATCTTGAACTCCATGTTAGTTTATGTAAAAAAATATATACCTAATGTTGGTCTTTTTTTGCAAGACAATTTCAAGTTGAGAGGATTTGGTTAAATGGCATACATATCCAATTGAACATTCAAAATCGGTTACTTCAAATGATTTTCTAGTATATTATCCTTCTTTCCAACTTTGAGAATAGAGTTCTTCAAAGGCGGGAATAATTGTGACAAGCCTCTTGATAGTTATTCTTTTTAATGAACTTTTTGTCATACAATGTGTAGGTAATTTTTAGAATGCGTTTTACGTTATTTTATTCATGTGGAGAAAATTTATCATGATAAATTTTCATATTCTCTCTCTAAGCCTTTTTGCGTCAATTTTTTTGGGTGAATTTCGAGTGTGAGATGAATGAATTAGGAAAAGTGTCACATGTGAGAAATATAGAGTAGAAAGAAATCTCTTTTTGAAATTTTATGAATCATGCCTTATGGAATTCATTTGAATTCTTAAAATAGAGCCAAGGTCATTCCTATGGCCTTATTTGCTCCTATTCGGGCTATACGAGCATTTATTTATGCTCATGAAACACGTACTATAATGCTAGGTTATTTCTATTTGGTTTTGATCTTTGGCTTGATAATATATAATTATCGACCACTATAGTTAATTGATTATCAAACTCCTATTTAACCATAAAAATATGATCACGTGTGCATATCCATGCCACTAATGGTAGGAAATAGTTCCAAGGATCAAAGCAATTAACATTGGTATGTCTTTCAAGTATCCAAGCATACTATGATCATCATGAAAATGATTCATTTCATGCATCAATTGCTTTATCTAAAACTCTAAAGCACATGCATATAAGTGCAAGCATATCCCAAAAGGAAGAAAAGGATAGTTAGCATTACCAAATAGGTCCCTATGGTGGCTTTATGGCCACTTAAATGCTCCAAAAGCTTTGGTTGGAGCTCTTAAACCTCTAGGCTTATTGTAGATGGGCTAAAATCATCATTCAAAGTGTCATGTGAATGTTTATAGAGTTTTAACAAACATACAAGTGATTAAACTAGTAAAAAAATACAAATTGTATACAATTTAAACAATTATAGCCATATATTTTGGCTTTTTTGGACTTCTTTATAGTCAATTGTAGAGCATTATAATTACAAAAATAAATGATTTACAAGTCAATGAGCCTTACTGAAGTGAAATTGCATCAATCTCACCTACTATGACCACCAAATGGTCATCAATGAATAGTCGAGATGCCTTCTAGAATAAAAATCTGCATGCAAAAAGTTCATTATCCATCCATTAACTAAGATGGTTACATGTTTGTAATCTTAAAAAGCTTCACAATCACATATGATGAATCCAAATTGGACTCTTAAGTTGAAATATATGCCCATTAGAGGATAGGTGGTCATCACCATGTTTGCTTGTCGAGAGAACCACATGCAAAAAGTTGGAGTTTTCTTTCTCAAAAACACCCTTACATAGAAATATGGATGAAATCGTTTCTTGATTGCCTCTACAGAAATACTTTTTAGTGATATAGGCAAGTATCGAATCTCGATCTACATTAAAACTTTTTCATCCACTCCTTGTCAATCCTTGCCAGAGGTTTGAATGGCTTCTCATACTTTCTACTTGCTTCAAATATTCTAAAGATAGTGTTGGGATACACTTTTGATGTTTAATTTGCACATGCAAGCCTCCAAAACACTAAGCCACTTCCTACCACAAGTTATATACCTATATAGACTTAGACAAATAAATGTTTTTCATGAATCTTGGCATTTACATGAGTACCACATGTCACTTATGTGGGTGTCCTTTCTCAAAGTATACTAGAGCTTCTAATATACTCATATAATAATATAAAAACTAATATTTTCAACCTCTTCAATGGCATCAAGCCAATGCTAAATGAAGGAGAACTTATAGAGGATCCCCATAGACCTAATATGGTGAAAAAGTGAACTCAATGTGGAAGGAAAACTCAATTTGATATTCTAGCCCAAATGGAACATAAAACCCAATGTGGAATAAAATTTGAATGAGGTGCAATGTTTTCCTATGCTAGGAGAAAGAGGAGGGGATAATCAACTGACATGGTGCACTTCGTGCATGATGATATCTAGATTTGAACTTTGTTGTGGTTAAAGAACTGTTCACTTAAGTATATATTCACATCATTTGTAATGAATGGGTGTGATATCTTTTGTGTACTCTCTTTAACATGCATATCCTATATTTTGGGTGCTCATTACGTGTGGCTCATCTACCAATTAGATATCACAAGTACCTTTCTCAATGGAGAACTTAAAGAAGATGTATATGTGGAACAATGTGACAAGGAAAAGAAGCTCAAGTATACAAATTTCACATGGCACTCTATGTCCTATAGAAAGCACCTCATTCACACTACGAAAAAAATTTACTCCTTCTTCAAGGCTAATGGATTTCAGAGAAGTTCAATAGATGCCAATATCTACATCTTCAAACAAGATTATTTTCTTGCCTTTTCATCCTTTATGTTGATGATCTCATCTTGATTGGTTCAATTGATGATCACATTTGACTTCTCATGATCCAACTTCATCATGAATACTCCATGATATATTTGGGAGTCCTAAATTGCTTCTTATGCATGGAGATTTGGTAGTTGCAAGAAGTTATCTTTCTGACACAACGGAATATTGTGCTAATCTCATTTCTAGGTATAACATGTACTAGTGCCACTTTGTTTCCACACATCTAGATCCAAACATCAAGCTTACCTTGGAGCATACCACTTGTGGACATGCATGCCTATCAACAACTTGTTGATTCTTTGCTCTATTTATCCAACACTAAGACCCAACATCGCATATGCAATTGGTGTTCTAAGCCAATTCTCCTATCTGCTTCTTTAGACACACTAGCAAGATACTTAGAGATTAATTCATTACCTTGACTTCACATGAAACCATATTATAAGAGAGCATTGATCTCATTGGATATTCTGAATTTGATTGGGTTACTGATCAGGATTCTCGATGTCCCACCTTTGGTTACATGTTCTTATGTGGATCAAGACCCATCTCCTGGGAAAATAAGAAGCAATCTACATCGATCTTTCATCCAAAGGCCAAGTATTGAGCATATTTTTTAGCAACATGTGAGGCAATATGGCTTTGGTTATTATTATCTTGCATTGGTATTTTGTAGGATATTCCTACATGCATCTGCATCGAGAGTCAATCAGCCTTGGACATTGCCAAGAATTCAGTCTTCCATGATCGGACAAAGTGCATTGAGATCTAGTACCACTTCATCCACGGGAAGATCCTATCTTAAAGGATTAATTTTGAGTAGTGTACCTCTCAGGAGAACTTGGAAACGTGTTCACAAAGTCTCTACCTCCAATTTTGCTCCAGTGCTTGGTTGACATATGCAATATTTAACCTCTCCAAAATGGAGCTACAAAGGGGAGGTTGCATAAATTATTTCTATTTCTGTCTCTATTCTGAATTCTAGCTATATAGGTATATCATTTCTATGAGTGCATCTCCATTTTATATATGAGATTCTATTTCATATTACTTATAGTTGTATTTGGGATACTTTTCCATTTGCTTCTACCTAGTAGTCATTCTCCTTCAAAGGGAATTATCCCACATATGATGTAACTTGAGACCCTTCTCCAAATATATATGAGGCCCTCTTCACCAATTTCTACTTGGTTAGAAGCTTGAGAGCTCACTCATGCTCTTAGAAAGCTCACTCTAATCCATATTTGAGATTTTCCATTTCATGGTGTATGCAACTTTGAGTCTCACATTCATTTCCACTTTATGAGTACATTGTTTATTCCATTTAGCTTTTACATGTTCACTCTTTACATTAAGCACATGACATTTTGTTGATATATTTAGGTAGTGATGTGTATGAACACACTAGGGCTGTCGGGGCACTTTTTTCCCTCTTTAGGAGGTTTTTTTCCTCGGCTTGTATATACGCCTATTGCCCTAACGGGCTACTTATCTTTGTACATTCTCTAGTAATTCATTCAGTCTTGTGTATTGTGCTCCAAGCTTCTTCTTATTCCTTGTGCTGTTCACGTGCTTCCACAGACGTCTAACTCCAACAATTGGTATCAGAGCAGGTCGCTGCTTCATCTAGGGCGTCGTCGACACTCCTCCGATTGAAGTCTCAGATTTGCACGAAATTTGGTGAGCATACTCAGGGTGTTTCAGAGATCAAAACATCTTCGCTCTGTGGTGCCAAAATCGCGATCTGAGCTCGTTTCGGCCTCCGAACGCACTATCGTAGCGCTTGTGCAGGATATTTCGTCTTTTTGTGCCAAAGGTATATACCAGTTTCTGTTCGCCAGTATAAGCGTCTCGAAGTCTACTACAGGTCTAGCAGAACTTGACTGGGTAGTTCCGTTCAACTTTTTGAGATACAGTCAATTTTTTGCATCAAGGTATTTTAGTCACCGGCCATGGCTGAAAGCAGTGATGTATTCCGAATGTTGGATGTTGAGGATAAGTTGGATGGTACCAACTACCTATTATGGGCTTATATGATGCGACATGTATTGGTTGCAAAAGGATTGTGGAACATTGTGCAGGGTGTTGAAAGACATCTTGTTACACCTGCGACTACAGGTACTGCAAATACAAGTGCTAAAGCTAATGGAGATGGTGTTGAAGATGATATTCTGCAGATTCCTGTTCGTGCTGCTGTTTTTGTTGCACCTACTGCAGAGCAGATTCGTTGGGATGGTAGAGATGCCCAGGCACATGCATTGATAGCTTTGTCTGTCAAACGTGCCATTATTCCTCATATTCGCTCTTGCAGAATAGCAAAGGATGCTTGGGATACACTTACCACATTGTACCAGGCTAGGAATGAGGCTCGTGTTGCTTACCTCCGAAAACAGTTGGAGAGTGAGCACATGAATGAAGGTGATTCTATGGACAATTTTTTGACAAAGATCAAAGACTTGAAGGAACAGTTGATTTCTGCTGATGAGGTTATACCATATAGCTCACTTGTGCAGACCGTTCTGAATGGTCTTCTTGATTCATATCAAAGTTTCGCTTCTACTCTTCGATTGATTATGAAAGGAAATTCGAATGCCTTATCATTTGAGGAGTTAGTCTCTGTTCTATTGTAGGAAGATCAGTCTAGGCAGAACAGGTCCATTATGCATGTTGCAGATCAAGCTTTCCTGGCCAGTCAGAAGGGCAAAGGAAAATGGAGCTCTTCTACTAGTAAGCAGAAATCTGCAAATGCTGCACATTCGAAGAACTAAGACAAAGATTAGAAAAAATCAGAAAAGCAGAAATTGTTTTGTAAGTACTTTAAAGGGAATGATCATATCATAAAGAACTTTCCAAAACTGGCTGCAAAAGAGGCAAATAAGAAAGAGGCTGGAATGGTTGTTGCAGAAGCCTCTACACCAAAAACGGAGTCTACTAATCTTGTGCAAGAAGAAGAATGGGCGTTTACTATTGTTTGCAGTTTTGACCCATCTTCTCATGAGCAGTGCATGTCTGCAGTAGACTGAGATGTTTGGTACTTTGACAGTGGGGCAACCAAACATATTACCCCGCAGCGCAGTTTCTTCTCTTCACTCGAGCCTGCCCCTACAGGGAATACTGTTACATGCGCCAACAACTCCTCGTATCCTGTTATGGGAGTTGGTAAGATCATTTTGACTAGTGCTGATGGTAGTTCTTTCACTTTGTCAGATGCTTTATTTGTGCCAGGGATCAAGAAGAACTTGTTATCAATTTCTGCATTAGCCAAGATTGGCTTGGTTGTGAAATTTGTTGATGACAGGTGTACAATTCATGATCAGTCAAATGGCGATGTGATTATTGCTTCTGGCATTTTATGTCGTGGGCTATATAAGCTCATAGACTATGAGATCTGTAAAGCTTGATATATGCGCCCACACAGGAGAACATTGCAGACCTTTTCACGAAGGCTCTGCCTAGGGAGAAGTTTGAAGCTTTTCGCAAAGCTTTGGGCTTACTTCCTTTCGCGGAGTGATTTCCACAAAGCTTGGCACTTCCTTATACACAAGTGCCAGCTCCTTGTTCACCGCATCACTCCTAGGGGGGATTTTTTGATATATTTAGGTAGTGATGTGTATGAACACACTAGGACTGCCGGGGCACTTTTTTCCCTCTTTAGGAGGTTTTTCCCCCGGCTTGTAGATACGCCTATTGCCCTAATGGGCTACTTATCTTTGTGCATTCTCTAGTAATTCATTCAGTCTTGTGTGTTGTGCTCCAAGCTTCTTCTTCTTCCTTGTGTTATTCACGTGCTTCCACAGACGTCTAACTCCAACACATTTTACTTCTAGCTTAGTTATTTCCCTAGTTAGCTTAGTTATTTCTCTAGTTAGCCTATATAGTTTCTTATTTAGCATGTGGAGGATTTGAAACCACAACCTCATACTTCCAAGAGATAAGCTTTATTCACTATCCTGTTTTCACTTATTGATACCCCATTCCTTTTAATTAATATTTAACACAACTTTTAACACTCTCTTCACCTTATTTATTTATTTATTTTATTTATATATTTAAAACTCTTATTTATTTTATTTATTTATTATTATTTATCAAATATTATCCTTTATTTATTTATTTAGCACTCTCATTTATTTATTTATTCTTTTTATACATTTCCAACACAAAAGGCTTCCTTTTCTATTTTAATTTAAATATTTCTAACATTATTTTCACATGTTTAATAATAGGCTATGGACCCTACCCATATACAAAGGAGTTTGGTAAGTTATTTATTAAATGTTATTTATTAAATGCTATTTATGAAATGGATTTTTCTTCATCATGGCAAGTTACTAATTAAATGTATTTTTTACATCATGGTTTAAAAAAAATTATTTTTAGCAGATCAGGATATTCATTTTTGTAATCACTTTTGGATTGCATTTAGGTTCCAAAATAGAATTTAGCCTTGTTTATCATTCACAGTCACATTAAATTCTAGATTTCCGATTCCATGCTTGTGTTTTTACATGGAACATGCTTATAATTGTTTAGTGATAGGACACGTGAATAGCCATCCATGTCTATTTTATTTTTATCAATTGAGATCAGTTGCTCATCAACTGGGAGGCATGTTATATTTTATGGAATAACAGAATGTTATATGGATTTTTAATGTCTTGAGGGTTTTAATGTGATTTGTAATTTGATTTAGCAAGTGAAGACTCATGAGGGTGTGAATGCATGTGGACTTATTCAAATATTTTTGGAGATATTCAGAAGAATATTTAGAAGATAGTATTTTTGTTATTTTTTTAAAACAATAATAGATCGCTTTAGAAAGCGACAATTTTGTAAAAATGGTAGATCATGATTTTTTACATAAAGCAAAAGCACACTTTTTGAAGCACCACCCTCATGTATCTTCTATTCAGAATGTAATGAGAAATACCTATAAATACACATACTTTGATTGACTTGTCCATTAGAGTATGTGGGGGGAGATTGTACCCAATCTCATGTCAAGTTTCTTGTCTCTTTCTATTCTCTGAGTACTTTTGTGAGATTTCGTTTCTGTACTATCCTTTGTGTACATGCATTTGTGGGATCTGAAGGTCAACAACATGGAGAAAGCGCATTTCACAAACGATCTCAAATTACTATAAAATTTTGTATGAAGGTAGAAGGCATCAAAATATTTTCATGGCTTATCCCTTTAAGGTAACTCATTTTTCTCATATTGCAATTCCGGAGCTATCTCGAGCTCTATTTTAAGCTCACAAGGTGGAGGGCACAAAAATAACTAGGCCAATTTGCAAAAGTGTTACTTGCATTCTATTTGACAACACTCAAATATTGTAGATCTAGAATTTCAAGCGATTCTGTGTACTATTGATACATGAAAACTGTGCTTTTGAGATTGAATTATCACGTCATAGTGTGATAGTGTTCAAGTAGAGGTACTGCTTCTAGTGTTTCTACAACATTGTGAATTGTTGTAGAAATGGCAAATGCTAATGGAATGAGTCAACTTATGAGTGATAAGTTGGACAAGAACAACTTTTATGTTTGTAGATTCAGAATGAGGAATTTCTTGATGGGAAATGGCTACTCGAAGTGCATCAAAGGAGAGAATGAAAATGCTCTGCAGTCTCCAGAGAGGAATTCAACTACGGACCAATTAAGAGCATATGAAGAGTGGGATCAATGGGCACAAAAGTTAATGTATTGGCTATCTGCTAGCATATAAGATAGCATGATTGGGCACATATAGGATGCTAAAACTCCAAAAGATACATGGAAAATAGTTTGTTCACATTGTATGAGACCAATACAAAGGCACAAAAATTGCAACTCAAGAAGAGCTGCATACACAAGAGAAAAAGATCATGTCAGTAAGTGGAGACACCCTAAAAACCAAAAGCATATGTGATTCACTTTCACGTATTGGCATCAATTTAGATGATGATGATAAGGTGGAAGCGTGCCTTTGTGGTTTAAGAGTTGCATATAAGTAGTTCATCACGTCTATTCAGACTAGGCAAAATATTCTGAATTTTGATGATCTAATATCCATGATGCTAATTGAAGAAAAGAATCTTGGTGAGGACTCGATCTCCCACGAAAAACCTAGTTCTCATAAGGTATTCTACTATGGCAGAGGAAGAGATAGAGGTAGAGGTTTTGGAAGTGGAAGAGGAAACAATAACCAAGACCAAGGTAAAAAAAAGAATCATGCAGAAGGTAGAGGATAATCTTGAGGTGGGGGGAGCCAAAGAGGTCACAAAAATTTTGAAAGAAATGATTCAAGTAATGATAGTAAAGGATGTTGGAATTGTGGTAAACCTGGTCACTTTGAACGTGATTGCCGGTTGAAGAATCAAAATAACAGGAGGCAACAAAAAAAATATGCATCAATAACGGTAGATGATTCAAAGAATCTGTTCATGATCCAACATCACATGATGAATACAATGTCTATTGATGTTTCAAAATCGAATAGTGATGTCTGGTATGTTGATTCAAGTGCTTCAAATCACATGAAGTGTCATGCATAATGGTTTAGCAGTTTGCAAAAATTATTAGTTCTTGGATATGTTGAAATAGGTGATGATACATCACATCCTATCAAGCATACAAGAAACATAGCACTATCTATGGAGGAAGAGAAGGTAAAACATCTTACTGATGTGTTGCATGTTTCGAATATAAAAAAGAATATGGTTTTTGTTGGATAAATGTTTGACTAAGGATTACAAGTCAGGTTCAATGTTGATGGGTTATATGTAGAAGAGTACGAACAGAGGAAGATTGATCAACAAAGAAAAAAAAGTGGGTAGGATATTCAACTTAAATGTGAAAATTCTTGAAATGAATGTAGGCATGTTTGCAAAGGTGTAGGTGTCATTGCTGACATAGAGATTTGGCATAAGCAAATTGGACATGTAAATTTGCAAAGGCTGAAATTGATGCACTCAAAGGGGCTTGTCAATGGATTACCATATTTCAAGGTTGCAGAGATACAAAGGGTATGTGACGCATGTTAATTTGGTAAACAATCAAGGGCATCATTTCTGCATGATAAGCATGTTAGTGATAATGTGCTAGAAATAGTACATACAGATGTTTGAGGTCTTGCAAAGAACACATCTATGGGAGGTTGTAAGTTTTATGTCACTTTTCTTGATGAGCATAGGAAAGTATGGATATACTTTATGAAAGCGAAGAGTGAGGTGTTTACTCACTTTCAAAATTTTAAGGCTATGGTGGAAAAGCAAACATGGAAGTATATTAAGACATTAAAATCTGATGGAGGAGGTGAGTACATATCAAATGAGTTCAATAGCTTTCTAAAAAGTCATGGAATTCAATGAAAATTTTCATGCAAGTACATACCACAATAGATTGGCATTGCTGAATGCAAAAATAGACATATTGCAAAAATAGCAAGAGCCTTGATGGCTGAGAAGAATATGCCTCATTGTTATTGGGCAGAAGTTGTGCACATTGATATATACATCATGAATAGAACTTCAATTGTTGTTGTACATCAAGTTACACCTGAAGAGAAGCTTACAAGTAAAAAGACAAACTTATCACATATGAAAGTATTTGGTTGTATTGCATATGTACATGTTCTAGATGAGTTGAGGAAAAATTTTGATCCAAAAGCATAAAAATGTATCTTCATTGGGTACTCCCTTGAGCAAAATGGAGATAAATGCTTCAACGTCCTCACATGACAGGTGAAGATAAGCATAGATGTGGTATTTGATGAAATGTCAAGATTATATGCAGATGCCAAAGGACTTAATCTTGACTCAAATGACAAAGGAAATGCTAAAAATTCAAGTGTAGAATCTCAAGTTTTGAGTGGACTTGATGTGTCACCAAGTAATAGTTCCAATGCAAATCCACAAAGTGGAATATTACATAGAAATTTGAGTCTAGCAAATTCATCAACTATATCCAAGAAAGGTAAAGAATAGGTTTCTACTAGTAATAAAACATCCATAGGTTTTGATGATGGAGATTCAAGCAAATAAAAAAAGAATCTTGATGATCCTCCATGAAGACTCTTGGAGTAAGAAAGGCACATGTAGATGATACAAGGAGAAGTGATCCAGGACCAAGAAGATTTGAGACGATGGAGAATTCAGTGCAATGATTGACCTATGATAGTTACATGGCTCGTCATTCTGCCTACATGAACAAGATAATACAAGATGCTAAACCTTCTTGTTTTGAAGATGCAATTGGAAATATAGATTGCAAGAAAGATATGGATGAGGAGATGGTTTCACTTTATGGAAATGAAACATGGAAGTTGGTTCCATTGAAGCAAGGAAAGAAATCCATAGGTTGGAAGTGGGTTTACAAGGTGAAGTAGATGCAATTGGAAATATAGATTGCAAGAAAGATATGGATGAGGAGATGGTTGCACTTTATGGAAATGAAACATGGAAGTTGGTTCCATTGAAGCAAGGAAAGAAATCCATAGGTTGGAAGTGGGTTTACAAGGTGAAGTACAATGTTGATGGTAGCATAAGCACGTATAAAACATGATTGGTAGCAAAAGGATATGCACAAACATATGGCATTGATTATGAAGAAACATTCAGCCCTATAGCTAAAATGGCCACTGTTAGAGCACTTGTCGCATTAGCTATGACAAATGCATTTTGCATCAGATGGAGGTGAAGAATGCTTTCTTACGTGGTGAGTTGCAAGAATAAGTATACATGGAGCAACCACAAGGATGTGAGGATTCAAAGCACCCAAAATATGTTTGCAGGTTACAGAAGGCTTTGTATGGGCTTAAACAAGCCCTCATGCTTGGTATGCAAGGATTGAAGATTATTTAACCACCATTGGATTTAATATGTGTGATGCAGACCACTCGTTATACACAAGTGTGATGATAGCATCACAATTGTGGCTATTTATGTTGATGACTCAATTGTAGTGGTGATAATGAAGAAAGCATTAAAGAGGTAAAGAAACTCCTTATGCAGGAATTTGGCATGAAAGATCTTGGTGTGCTACGCTATTTCTTGGGCATTGAGTTTATACATACAGAAACTGGTATATGGATGTCGTAAATGCAATATGCCCTGAGTATGCTTCAAAAGTATGGTATGGCTGATTGTAAGACATCAAAATCTAAAGTTGGAAAATGCTATTATGTACATGAAAATTTTGGGAAGTTTGATATGGCTCACAATTACAAGGCCCGATCTAAGCTACACTATTGGACTTGAAAGTAAATTTCTGCAGGTTCCCAAGAAACCACATTTAGATTCTTTGATACACACTATGATATGTGAGTGATACTTTGGAGTATGCATTGTTTTATGAAGCTGGTCCAGAATTGCAAGTTCATGGATACACTGATGGAGATTGGGCTATTACTATTCCAGATAGAAGATCTACTAGTGGCTTTCTATTCTCACTTCGGAGTGCAAATGTTACATGGAGCAAGAAGAAACAGCCCATTGTTGATTTGTTGAGTATAGATTCTGAGTATAGAGGTGCTACAATGATAGCATGCAAAGCATCATTGCCAAAGATGCTACTATCATATTTAGGTATGGAAGTGCAAAAGCCTATCATTATTTATTGTGATGATCTTAGCAGCATCCAATCAGCACAAAATCCTATTTTTCAGGCTAGAACAAAGGATATCGAGGTACATTATCACTTCATCAAAGAAAAGGTATTAGCAGAATATATTGATCTTGTTAATGTGAGGACAGATGAGCAGGTTGCTGATATTTTCACTAAAGCACTTGGAGAAGAGAAGCTGAAGAAGTTTCAAAAGATGTTTGGATTATAGGACATGACGTTGAGCTCGAGGGGGAGTGATGAGATATCAAGTTCAACATGTGATGATCAAGGATGACACGTATCACTTTTTCATTTCTCTAACATATATAGTGGTCATGCTGGTATATGTTAGGGATAGTTTAGTGAGCTTTACTAGATTTATCTACTGAGAGTGATGGCATATCTATTTCTTGCCAGCTCACTCATTCGCGAACATTAGGATTTTCCTTGTGTACTATTCTTTATATATTGCACTAGTTGTATTGTTGTATTAGTTCATTCTTATACATTTTCTTTATGTAATAGAAGAAGAAGATCATTCTTCCTTGCCTCAATCTTTGTGTGCTCCTCTTTGAGTGTGAGAGTGTGTGACTGAGCTCTCTTCCTTATCTCCTTTCTCTTGACATTTGGGCATAGCCACAAACTAGCCTTCACTTTTCTATTATGTTCGGGTGGGTTCTTGAGTTGTTCAACATCTTGCCACTTCTCTAAGAATGTAAACACAACATTGTTGTTTCTATCCTTATCTTCACTTGAGAAGTAAGGGGTTCTAAGATATTTTTATAAGGAAAGATCTAAAGGATGACTCAAGCCTATGTCTTTTCCTAGAATGACACTTCTGCTATACATGGCACTAGAGTCCACTCTAGGTCCATGCCTTGATGGATTAGAAAATGTAGGATTATGAGGATCTATCAAACTAAGATGCCTCATCCTGCTAAGGGGAAATTCATCCACTTGTGAGATGTTAGAACCTCTCTCCACAATAATGGACATTAGAATGGTTATATTGTATCTGCATGTATATCTAAGGTGTTCTTCCTACTCCTTGGGATCCTTGAAATAAACTCAAGATAGTCACAAGTTGGCTTTGAATCCTACTAGTCACAATGCTTCAAGAATTGAACCATTGTAGTATTTCTCTTTTAAACTTCTCACACACTGATAAAACATATACTTTGGGTTTTAGCTAAAAATAGAATGGACAACAAAGATAGCAATCATCAGTTTCAAAGGGGACATGTTGCTATTTAATTTGATTTCTAGGGTTCATGGTAGAGAACATGTCTACAATGTCTAGAATGTGCAACATGGAAAATATGTACACAATCATCCTACAAGTGTTGTAAGAGACAGAGAGGAGCAGTCAACTTCATCGGTGGCAGAGTAGAAAGGAATTTGCTAGGAATGTAAGAGAAACATGATGATGGCTATAGAATGCTCAGAGAGTATGATGGTTGTTAATCAAGAGAGATGGATAAGATCTTGTTGGAAATCAATTAAGAGAAAAGCTCTTGGGAAAATTAAAAAAGAGCAAAATTTTGGCAAGAGGGCAAATCAAGGAGCTGCACCATGATTCCCAAAGGTTCGAGCATGAATGAAGATTGTTGCTAGAAGTTTAGAATGAAAAGAAAATTGATCATTGGTCCTAATGCCAGTGTCAAAGTTTGACTTGGTATGGTTTAGATCACCTCTCCCATGCGCACTTCAATGTTGGTAAAAGTATCGTTTCTCAAGTAATATATGTTGAGATATCCATGCTCTACCCTTTCGTATTCACATACATTCAGTTTATCCGACATGCAAGGGACCTCTCACAAGTAGCCTCATGAATTCCATTTATCCCACATAGGATATACTTTTCCCTTTTCTCCATAAAAAGAGGGCCTCATTTCACTTATCATCATTCACTCATGCACTACCATGAGGCTTTCTACTTGAGGTGCAAGCTCCATGCTTCTTATGTAAGTCTCCGTTTCGTAATTTAGTTCATTTTATTTCATTTCTTCATTATGTCATTTCTAGTGTGTTTTGAGCCTCCATAGCTTGTTCTTGGTTTGTGTTTATCTTTGGCCATGTTTCTTAGCATGGTATTAGAGCATAGGTAATCTTTTTTTTTGAGCTCATGTTTTAAGTTCTACCTCATTGTTTTGTTTTTCATATAAAATTATGCTTCAATATTACCCCTCCCTCCCTTCCCATGAGTTATTCCATCACCATTGTATTATTCTAGTTTCTTTTTCATTGATCTTAGTTGCTTCTTTACCTCTTTTTATCCTTCCTCTTATGTGATGTTTCTAAACAGCAATCATTTCATGAATACATGCTCTTTTGGAATATACATTTGGTTTGGTGTAGGCATGACACCATGAATTGGAAGAAGGTTCCACTCGTATGGGATGACGGAAACGACTTCCCTTTGAGCACTCTTCTTCTAGCTCATCATTCATGGTGACGTCTCACTAGATTAGAGAAGAGGTCTTAGTAGACAATTCCTTAGGATTGGAAGTTATCCTTCATAGGTTATGGAAGATTTATTCTTTCAATGGAGTATGTGGTGATTTCATCTCCATAGACATTACATACTTTTCTTCAGATTTTATCTCAATATTTTCAGGAAGGATAATTCCATTAGTGTGGAAGGATAATTCCATTAGTGTGGATGGATCATATAGATCCATGCACAAAGGATAGTTGGAAGAGATAGTTCTTTAGTATGGACACACATGTGTTTATTATAGTATCATGTCATATCATTGCTTACCATTTTGGCAGACGGCTTTGACCCTAAGAAGGAATTTATTTTCTCCACTCTTCACTATATAAACCTTCATTTTATATGGGAGATTTGTTCTCCATCTTCATAGGAATGTATGTAATGAGGGATTATGTATTAGTTCATGGAAGAGAGGAGCAAATAAATTCATAAATCTCTTTTAAGGAAAGAAGAAAGTGAGAATCAGCTCAGAGATCGAGGAGAGATCTCACTTTCGATAAGAGGTCTCACTTTAGCCCCCATTCTTTGAAAGAGAAAAGGGAAAGGAAAACATCATTTCTTCGTAGGAGAAGAATAGAGCATGTTTTCAACTAGTGAGAAGAGGTGTTTACAAAACATCTCTTAGTCTACATTTCAGAAGGAATTCATTTACTCTACTTTTCAGTGTAACTTTCCTTCACATGGGGGTTTGATTCTCCACTATTTTCGAAGGAGAAAAGCAATTGGATTCAACAGAATCTCTTTAGACACCTCCAGAGCGCCTAAAGAAAGACTTGCAAATGAAGAAGAGCTTTCACCAATCTTTCAGATACCTTCGAGATAGTATATGAAAACTTTACAAGATAGTGGAATTCAATCATTTAAAGGAAGAGCCAAAAGTCAGAAAGATCGTACAATTCAAGTAAATTATGCACAACATTTAGAGGCCAATAATATTCTTGCACTAACTTCAGTTCAAGACGAACCTGCTAGTGTTAAAGATGCATTAGAAAGTCCTGCTTGGAAGAAAGCAATGCAAGAGGAGATTGATTCTATACATAAGGATCAAGCATGAATGTTTGCAATTGGTGTCAAGTGGACCTTGAAGATCAAAAGAAAAGCACATGATACTATTGGCAAGTATAAAGCCAGATTAGTAGTTAAAGATTATGCACAAAAGAAAGGTATTAACTATGATGGGACATTTGCTACTACATCTAGAATGACATAGTCATAATAGTCATTTTGCGTTCTGCATATTTGAGTTGGAAAGTATACAAGTTAGATATCAAGACAACTTTTCTAAATGGTGATCTTCATGAAGATGTCTACATTCGACAACCAGAAGGTTTTGAAGAACCAAGTAAAGAACACTTAGTATGTAAACTTATCAAAGCACTTTATGGTTCAAAGCAAGCACGAAGAGCATGGTATGAAAAGATACATTTGTACTTATTATCTATTGGTTTTGAAAACTCTGATGCAACTTCTATCCTCTATGTAAAAGCAGAGTCAAATGTCTTGATTATAATTATTATCTATGTTGATGACATGAATCATGATCATGACAAGTCCCAAGTATTCTGATCTTCAATTCTTTAAGTCCCAAATTAAGCACACATTTTATGTAAATGACCTTGGGATTTTACAATATTACTTAGGCATTGAATTCAAATTCAAGAATGATTATATCAATATGAAAAACAAAAGTACATTGAGAAACTTTTAGAAAAAATTGAAATGACAAATTGTAAACCTATACAGACACTTATGGATGTTAATGTGTCATTCCGGGAAGAAGGAGACTCAGAACCTTTTGATGCTACATTATACAATCAAGCAATTGGATGCTTGATCTATCCATGTAATACATGTCCTGACATTCAGTTTGCCGTTTATCAAGTATCAAGGTTCATACACAAACCACTCAAGGCTCATTGAGAAACAATCAAGAGGATTTTCATATGTTTGAAGGAAACTTTGAATTATGTTATGGCATTTCCAAAGTTGCCGCATTTGCTACTAAAAGGTTTTATTGATTGTGATGACAAAGACACAAGAGGAGCCCGAGTGGTTCTTGCCTTATCTCATGGCTATCAAAGAAATAACCAGCAATAGCCACTTCATCAAGTGAAGCAAAGTATAGAGCTGCATATGCAACGATACTTCATGCAGTTTGGTTACAGAAAATTCTGAGTTACCTTGATGTTCATGTTCATCCAAGTATTTTCAGATAGTCAAAGTGCTATTGCTATTGCAAAGAAAATTCTGAGTTACCTTGATGTTCATGTTCATCCAGGTATTTTCAGATAGTCAAAATGCTATTGCTATTGCAAAGAATTTTGTTCATCTTGACAAGACAAAGCATCTCTCTCTCTCTCTCTCTCTCTCTCTCTCTCTCTCTCTCTCTCTCTCTCTCTCTCTCTCTCTCTCTCTCTCTCTCTCTCTCTCTCTCTCTCTCTCTCTCTCTCTCTCTCTCTCTCTCTCTCACACACACACACACACACACTAAGAGAGAAAGAGAAGTGATAAAAGAAAGATGCGTAGATGGAAGGAAATTGATAAATATATTCACCATCTCTTCATCAGATATGCTAACTCCAACACTTAGAAATGGATCACAAATTAGCTTAACTTTCAATATATGATATTAATATATGAGATCCAACAAATTTAAGAGCTACTTAGCTCAACTAGCAGGGCTGAACCATCCTATATATGAGGAGATTGCATTTGCAATACTTCTCAAAAGTCTTCCATCTTCCTATAGCATGATTGTTACTATTCTCCAAAACAAGACAAATCCAAATCTTGACAAGGTAATAGCATCAATTCAAATGAAGGAGAAAAGAAGAATCTCTTTGAAGCCCAATGAGTACTTACGTTGCGCACATATGGACTCAATGGGCCTAAAAGGGATTCGTAGCTTATCTCAAAGGCAATGACTATTATTTGTTAGTGGAAATGAAGCATAGAGACTAGTCCTCTACCTTTTTAGTACCTATTATTTCAAACACCAAGCATACTCTACTCTTATTAGTTGGAATCACTTGTTTTGATTCTTGGTTCTACATCATTCTGAACAATGATCTTTAGAAGGGGGAGAGAGTGTTTTATTTCAAAAATGTGCATGCCTAGAAGAATCAAAGGTTTCTTGGTTAGGGGATAACCAAGCCAAAGAGAGAGTTCGGACGAGGTACCTATTCGTGATGGCAAGACGAGTAGAGGAACCTAGGAGAAAACTCTAGATGATGACTACGCAAGGGCTATGAATAGATTGACACGTGAGTCCCGAGCATGTCATTCTCGATGTACCTATGTACATACCTATCTACCTACCCACTCACCCACCCACCCACACACACACACAAATGAATGCATCCATCCATGCATACATACATTAGTACATATGTACATGGATGCACATGTGTGTAGTGCATCTTTGGCCATTTTTCTACCACACAGAATCACATTTCAAAATTATAAGCGTGAAATTCCTTTGCCAAGTCTTATCATGATCATATTATCAATCTATTTCTGCACATTTATACCACTATCTTTCCAAATAACCAACTGCTACTGTACCTAAAAGAAAACCAAATTATGGATTGTGAGATCTTTTAAGCATCGAGGATGTAGCAAACATGAACAACAATTTTAACCAAATGACAAGAAGAATTACCTTTCCTAATACTTTATCCCCTTTGACTGGAAGTATGGCGGGATAACTTCTGCCCTTTATACTAAAACGATGGCTGAACAGATGAAAGCCTTCAATGAATATGCATGTAATATGATCAAGTTTTATGGAGTTTCGGAAATATAAAAAAGGTTAACATCATATGTCTATTCAAAAAGCCACACCTGTACTTTGTTCTTTTGCATGCAACTATGATAAACAAGTGCTATGCACAACCCATGCAGATTCCCGAGCATGTTGGGAACACAAAAATAAACGTTATAAAATACTAAGCAGAGACATGGAGCAATATGAACTTAGTAACCTGGTAGCAGAGACGTCTACATAATATGCCGGCTACAGTCTATCTTCCATACACAGATACATCAATTTTACAGGATTGGCATTGAGAAAAGTTCATCCCAAATGAAAGATTACAAATTTTCCTGAGATTTACAGAGGCGTATAAAGGACCACGATGAAACAATGCCTTGATTTTCCAAAAAAAAAAGTGATCACAAAGTCTATTTCTCTTTAAGTCGGGGAGAAAGTGCTTACAAGTCTGGCAAGTAAGCCGGATAAACAATCGGGAGACGACGCAGAAGAGTGAAGACCACTTCGTCCGCGAGGAGCGTGCCATAAACGAACACATTATGGGCTCCCACGGATTCCATAGCTCGCAACTCTCATTAACACACCATCCCTTGTATCCAACTCATCATCATTTTGTTAATTTATTTCTACGGTGATTACCGATAAACATTGAAAGGAATCCATGAGCCATCTTTAATGTCCTTGGCATTTTTCTTGGCTAATAAGAACTTTCCATAGAAGAAGAGAGTCATAAAGTGTGTGTCTCTCTCCTATGCACACAAAGTCATCTTCCATCACACATACGCTGCTACGCATGCGCGCAAACTCGTTGTAATTACAAGTGCAAACAGACGCAAATGTTTGAGAGCACAAAGGTTTGCAAATATGATCAAGGGCCAAAAAAATAATAACAAAATAGCATCACTCAAGATTTCCTATAGATGTAAAATGGTGGATATCGAGCATCCCTCCTTGCATATGATACTTGTACATGTATATATGAGCTAAGAGAGGATACACCGTATGATTCTCCAACAATTTTATTGTCTTTCATTAGTATTAGACTACATTAGCACCCCAAACGCCATACTCTTTTTTTTTCATTTTTGGGAGTTGGTTTGTCTCATAGGCCAATTTCTTCCTCTTTTACACATCAAAACAATTCTCTTTCTCTTTCACTCATTTAATATGGGAAGTGAAGACTTGGCACTTAAGGCCTTACTCTAGTATTAGGAGAGAAAGGATAGCCATATGGGAAGTGAAGACTTGGCACCAAAGATCTTACTCCGATATTAGGAGAGGAAGGATATCCATAGCCCAAGGCACCTCTAAAGTATCCCCTCCCTCCCTCTTCCCATTCAGGTTCCCAAGCTTCATCAAGGCACCATATATATAGCTTTGTATCCTATATATTACCCTCATTATGTATTTAATAAAATCCATGTGTGCAATCAAAGCCCACAAATTACTCCCTCAAGTACATGGTGCATACACACATAAAGAGGAGGTGAATGTATTAAAATCTAGTTTGGAGACTATTTTAAAGCATGTTTATAGAGAGGAAGGAAGCGAGGAAGGGCGATATGAAAAGGATTTTTTTAAATCTTGGAGGGATTTTCGAATATTGTCTAATCCATAAGCTAGAGATCTCATCTTCTTTTTATGTCCATCTAGATTCACCAAAACTTTCTTCTTCCTCTCTCTTCAATGCACTGCATAATTACATACCAACATTTGAGCCCATATCTTCTTCATTGGGAAAGAAATTGCAGAAATAAAGGCCCCTTTTTAAGAAATCAAGGAGATCTAACAATGTCTATATAAATTTGTGGGGATTAGAAAGGGTTTATTTTGAAAAGATCCTCCAAAAGCCCCTACCTTCCTCATGGGGATGAAAAAGAAGATGTGTGTATGAACTAGTTCCCTCCTTCATGGCAAAGAACATGCTTCCCACCACAAAGACAAACATGTGACATTGGCTAGATTATGCTTGATAGATGGAGGAATTTAATATGTTGTGTGTTCTAATTAGGACAATAAAGACCACAAAGGCCTCCATATTTCATAGTCATTCAAGATTATAGATAGATTTTGTAATCTTTTATAGAGAACCTTTATATTTTAAGGGTTAATTAATCACCATTTTATTTTTTTTAATATAGGTATGTGCACATTTTTCTATACATAGACATATGAAATTCCATTTGTGGTGCTTTTTGTAAACTTAGCAAACAACTTTTTCACTCTTTTTGTAAAGAGCATGTATTTTTGGTTTAATACAATTCACCTTTAATTACACATACTTCAGTACATATTTAAAAGTAATGTGAAGGGTGATTTTACATAGTACTAGTATGTAAATCTTCAATCTCTATATTTGTGTCTTGCTAGTTTATGTTTCAATACAATATTTTTGTGTGGACATACATCAATGCGTCTCTATCATCTCTCTATCTTTGTATTTGTACATAAGCATAATCTAGCAATAGTTAAGTTAACATGTCTTTGTCGAATTTTTCAATATCACCTTTACACCTATGAACTAACCTACGAACCCCCAAAAAGATAAGTCGATGTCTTGAGCATCCTACTCGACAACCTACACATCCACAACTACTATTGGTCAACTCTTGATCCTCCATGGCTTATGACTAAGGCCGTGACCAAGGCATAGATCTTTGAGTTATCTAAGTCATCCTTGGCAACCATGGCTTCCTTGTTTCCTTGGCTCCTTAGCTCGATGACTCCAAGGCTCTATTAGCTATGTGCATAAGAAACCCCTTTAATCAATAGAGTGGCAACAAGGAATACCATATTCACCAATGGGAGATATGAACCCACCACCTATCCACACAAAGTGAAGTGTTTTATCCACTACAGTATATGTGTGTGATGTTTCACTACTAAAATCTACTATTTACTTTTATTGAAATCCGCTCTCTAGATTTTTACATTCTCGAGGTTTGCCTTTCTTCCTTTTTGCAAACATGTTTCCCTTTTACATTTGACCAAAAATTTCTGTATGTAGAAAGTATGGATTCACATAGTTATATGGAAGACTTTGGAGATTCACCTCTAAATAACATACCATGAAGCAACAATTGAGTTAATTTTGGCACAAACTCCAAGAAACCCAACAAGATATTATAGAATATGATGGCACAAAATCTAGTATTAGTGCAAGAAATTTTCATTTTTCATAATTTAATGGTTGTAATGATGGTGATTTTTTCTTTTCTTGGCTATCATAGTTTGATTACAACTTCTGTGAAATATTTTGTGACATAGCATGGATCAACCTACAACATGGGAAGCATTTCAAGAGAAGGGGGAAAAAATTATCCTTTGTTGATTTCAATTATATGCTAGAAGATCTTGAAATACTTTTTCATGGCATGAAAACTATAGTGCTTCATCTTATGCAAAATGTTTTTGGAAATGCGTCCTTGTTGAATGCCTAAAAAAGTTCCTTAAGATACATTACAACACAAATATGAAGATGGTCTAGAGATGGAAATTGAAGAAAAACTTAACACCCCATGTCATTGAAGTCTACATGAAGCAATTTCTTTTGCTCATGATATTGAGAAAGAATTCAAATCTATTGCAAAGTCAACATATCAGTGATACCCTTCCACCAAGAATAATTTGTTGGAATTTGAGGTCTGTAGAAGCACACATACAACACAAGGAAGAAGAAGAAGCTTGGAGCACAACACAATATTGAATGTATTACCAAGGGAATGTACAAAGATAAGCGACCCATTCGGGTTATAGGCATATATACAAGCCGGGGGAAAAAGCCTCTTAAAGAGGGAAAAAAGTGCCTCGATGGTCCTAAGTGTGTTCACACACATCACTATCGAAATATATCAACAAATCCCCTCTAGGAGTGATGCAGTGAACAAGGAGCTAGCACTCATGTATAAGGAAGTGCCAAGCTATGTGGAAAGAGATCAATCCACAAAATGAAGTAAGCCCAAAGCTTTGCCGAAAGCTTATAACTTCTCCCTAGGAAGAGCCTTTGCGAAAAGGTCTACAACATTATCTTGTGTGGGCACATGTGCCAAAACAATCTCCTAGTAGAGAGCCTCTCCCTAACGTAATGATAGTGGACCTCAATATTCTTAATACGAGCATGGAACAAAGGGTTCCTCACAACTGCCAATGCACTCTAATTGCCAATGAATCAGCCAAAAGGCATCTGAGCTATAGACACTCAACAGTCACTATGAAAGCTACCCTATACTCAACCTCACAACTAAAAGTGGCAATAGTAGGCTGCTTCTTGCTCAACCAAGCTATGCATGAGTTACCAAGCATGAAGCAAAAACCATTGATGGACATACGGCTGTCATAGAAACTAGCTTAGTCACAGTCATAAAAAGCATGTAAATCTAGCAATAGCGATCCCCCTTTGGGATAAAAAAATCCAAGTAGCCAAGTACCACTCAAGTAGGAAAAGATGCACCTAACCGCTTGTCAATGCTTCACACTTAGGTGATGCATAAACTTGCTCATCTGAGAGACAACACACTGAATATCAGGCCCAGTTATGAATCAAGCCTCCAACAACTTGTTGATAGAGAAAAACATCAAATGTATCTCCAGCATCATGAAAACTCAACCATAAACCTGTTTCCATAGGAGTGGCTATAGGTTTGCAATCTTCAAGGCCAAAATGTTGCAATAATGTTTCAATATATTTTGTTTGACACAAAGTTATTGCCCCATCAACTTGCATAAATCGAATGCCCAAATAATGATGCAAATGCCCCAAATATGACATCTCAAAAGAGGCATGCAAACTAGCCCTAAATTTAGCAATATTCTTCTCATTAGGACTAGTGAGTAGTATTTCATCAACATATACAATGATGATCAAAAGTACATCATTTGCACACTTAACATATAAGGTGCTCTCAGTTGGACTATTCTCAAAACCATGTGCAATCAAGTAGGCATGTATCTTTTCATACCAAGCACGTGGTACTTGGTTCAAACCATATGATGCATTTTTCAACCTGCACACTTTGTTTTTATGCCCTTTTGCACAAGACCATGAGGTTGGAATACATGCATTTCTTCATGTATGTCACCATTCAAAAATGCACTTTAATGTCCATCTGATGTACATTCCAACCATGATGAGCTTCAAGTGCACATATGCTACAAACGGTGGTCATTCAGAAAGTAGGAGCAAAGGTCTCATCAAGATCAATGCCTCTCTCTTGAGCATAACCTTTTACAACAAGCCTAGCCTTACACCTGTCAGTTGTTCCATCACATTTACATTTTAGCTTGTTTACCCATTTAGTGCCAATGGCATTTTTTCTGGAGGCAAATCACATAAATACTAAGTACCATTCTCCATAACAGCATCATATTCTGATTGCATAGCAACCATCCAATTTTTTGAATTTTGTGCTTCATCAAAAGAAACAGACTCATTCTCATCACAAAGACTAGAGGCAACCATTACATAGCGATATGATGCAAAGAAAGCACTATGAGATCCTAAATAAATATGATATGAAAGAGGTGCATCGAATTTGCTATCTCTCAAAGTCTGCACCAACCATTTAGGCATAGTTTTTTCCTCTTCTATATCAATCCTCTCATTAGCAAATGCATCATGTAAGTATGCATCATAAATGGATGATATGCATCATCATTTGGAACTTGTAAAGGCTTAGAAATAACTTCATTTGGATTATTACTTGATTGTCCACCTATAAAAAGAGGCAACAAAGTGTCATACACATCTCTAGAGCTAACTGAAGTCTCCTTGGTACATGAAAGTGATGACAAAATTGCATCTTCCACAAAAACAACATCATGGATAACCAAAATGCATTTATTATGTGGATGATACAGATGATAGCCTTTGCTTTCATAATTGTACCCAATATAAATACACTTCACTACTTTATCATATGATTTCCTACATTGTTGTTCATGCACTATTGCATATGCCAGAGAACCAAAGACATGTAGATGAGCAACCACTTCCTTATACATGAGTGTCATGTCCTTGTTCACCGCATCACTCTGAGGAGGGCTTTGTTGATATATTTTGGTAATGATTGGTGTGAACACACTTAGGACCATCAGGGCACTTTCTTTAGGAGGTTTTTTTCCTTCGGCTTGTACATATGCGCATAACCCTAATGGGTTACTTATCCTTGTACATTCACTTGGTAATACATTCAGTAGTGTGTCTTGTGCTCCAAGCTTCTTCTTCTTCCTTGTGTTGTTTTCGTGCTCCCGCAGACTTCAAAATCCAATAGTTTTGAGAATTATTTGAGGTAATTCAATACTTTTGTATATGTTCTTTTTTATAAAATATGTAGTGTCTTAGTTGGTGTGACACTCTATTGAGACCACCTATTGTGCAACTTACATAAATTTGCACTTTGTTCCAAGCCTTTAGTTCTTTGTGTCTTTCAATAAGTCTACATGTAAAGATATATATGGTGTATGTATCATCACCATAAAATGTAATCCACGCTATTAGGAGTTGAGAAGCAACAACAATGCACAACTCTATGGCTATCTAAGTTTTATCATGCATTTCGAGTGCAATCCATATAGTGAAGCCAAAACCTGCAACACTATGCAACTCCATGCCTAGACCAAAGCTTATGATAAAAATGTTGACAAGGCACTAAACTTAGCAAACCTTGTCATCCTTGACATTCACACACACACAAACACACACGCACACACACGCACACACACACACATATATATATATATATATATATATATATATATATATACATATATATATAGTACATAAATTGGTTCATGCAAGATAGAAATTCATCAATCAAGGTTCATGAAGGAGAGAACTCCTAAGAGGTCACCCATGCTAGTGTTATCATCTCCAAAACTTTTCTTAACTAAAGATTTATGCCACTAAGGTACACTTCCTTGGTGATATGAGAGGAAAATACATTTCTTAGACTCGAATTAACCATTCTTTGGTACTTGAAAGCTCTATTTGGCCTTTTAGAGTTTTTTCAATGTGCCTTTGTGGTTGATCTCTTAAGCTTGTTTATTCTTTGTGCTTACTTTATAGGGGATTTCTAGATTTCTTGGGGTTTTTCTATGAATTCAATTGATTGGTTTCTTGGATAGGCCTCAACTTTGATGGAAGCATACAACACTATTATTAATAGTTTTTTTCTAGTATTCATCAATGTTCAAGGTATCGTATAAGGAAAGCTTTGGCATATAGTTGGGCTTGAGTTTGGCCATATTGCTGTTTTTGGCTCACATGTACATATTGATCATTCATTATTTACATTTCTATGGATAATGTCTATGTAAATTGATGTAATCTTATAAAAAATGATTAGGAGTTTCATAAATCTTTTTTGCATGCTAAAGAGGGTCATGGTGATGTTTTGTTAGCTAATAGACATCCAAATGCCAAGATCTCTTCGATGATGTAGTTGGAAGACACACCCTTACCTAACCATAGGAGATGTATGATAGTGGATCTATAGGTGCATGCTAGCCAAGTTTGATTTTGGTCTTCTAATTATATGCAATGAGCAGTCAATTAGATAGTATAGAATTGTGTTTTCATGAATTCTTGGATGTCATTCTAGGTAGTAACATGATCACATTCTATATTTCTAAAAACAATTTACCAAATTTTTTGCAACTTAGACATGTAAGAGATGATTTTTTGCAACTTATTACCTAGATATATAAGAGATATTTTTTGGATCCACACTTTGCTTTTGGTAGTATTTTATATAGTTTTTGGACATTTAAAGAAATATTTATACTTTGAAGAATGCCAAAATAATCAATGTTTACTTTTCATTGAAGGCTTTGAGAATGAAGATAAAATATCCACAACATCAACAAGGGCACACGCTTCCCATATAGACCCAATCATGTGAGGATAGGCTTGACATTGATATAGCATGATTAGGTTGTTTTAGCATAGTACTAAGTAAATAGTGGAATTCTAGAGAATGACCAATGATTGAATTTTCTTCACATGTATTCTATTTTGAGCATGATGGTAAATACATGTTGATACATGGAGAATGAGATCTCCAAGAGGTGCAATTGGTATTGATGACCAGAATGCTCAAGGCTGAAAGTAAGTATTTATTTCTTGATATTTTATGCATTCATCGAGGGTAGCTTTAAGGAAGTTCTAATTTAGATGATCAAGAACTTTCAACATAAGTGAGGATAGAGTTTTGAGAATTTTTAGAAGTCATTAAATACTTTTGTATATGTTCTTTCTTATAAAAGATATAGTGCCTTAGTCAGTGCCACACTATTGAGACCATCTATTGTGCAGCTTACATAACCATGTACTTTGCTCCAAGCCTTTAGTTCTTTGTGTCTTTCCATAGGTCTACATGTAAAGATACATATGTTGTCTGTATCATCACCAAAAAAGGTAATCCAGAGTATGAGGAGCTGAGAAGCAACAACAATGCACAACTCTATGGCAATCTAAGCTTTATCATACATGTCACCTGCAATCCACATAGGGAAGCCAAAACCTACAACACTATGCAACTCCATGCCTAGTCCAATCCAAAGCTTATGATACAGAAAGTGACAAGGCACGAAACTTAGCAAACCTTTTCATCCTTGTCATTCATATATATATATATATATATATATATATATATATATATATATATATATATATATATATATATATATATATATATATATATATATATATATATATATATATATATATATATACACACACACACACATACATACATACATTCATTCATACATACATACATACATACATACATACACACATACATACATACATACCTACATACATACATACATACATACATTGGTTTCAAGAAAGAGATGAATTCATCAATCAAGGTTCATAAGGAGAGGCTTCCTAGGAGGTCACCCATGCTAGTGCTATCATCCCCAAAGCATTTCTTAATTGAAGATTTATGCTACTAAGGTACACTTGGTGATATGACATGGCAAAATACATGTCTTAAGACTTACATTAATCTTTCTTTGGTTCTTGAAAGCTCTATTTGGCCTTTTCAAGATTTTTCAATGTGCCTTTTTGGTTGATCTCTAAAGCTTGTTTATTCTTTGCACTTCTTTTAGGGATTTCTAGAGTTCTTGGGGTTTTTTTAATCAATTCAATTGATTGGTTTCTTGGATAAGTGTCAACTTTGGTGGAACCATACATCACTATTATTAATAGTTTCCTCCTAAGTTTAGTATGCATCAATGTTCAAGGCCTCATATAAGGAAAGCTTTGGCGTGTAGCTTGGCTTGAGTTTGGCCATATTGTTGTTTTGGCTCACATGTACATATTGATCATTCATTATTTACATTTCTATAGATATTTTCTTTGTAAATCAATGTCATTTTTGAAACAATGATTATGAATTTCATAAATGCCTTTTACATGCTAAATAGGGTCATGGTGAGGTTTTGTTAATTAATAGACACCCAAATGCCAATGATGTTGTTGGAAAACACACCCTAACCTAGTCATAGGATATGTATAATAGTGGATCTATAGGTGCATGCTAGCCAAGTTGGATTTTGGGGTTCTAAGTATATGTAATGAGTAGTCAATTAGATACTATAGAATCATTGTTTCATGCATTCTTAGATGTCATTCTAGGTAGTAACATGATTATGCTTTTATGATCACATTCTATATTTAGAAAAAAAGCTACCAAACAAAATCACTTCATACAAAATCAACACTTAACAAAATCACTGCACATAGGCTCACACATGAATGCTATGTGACACCCATGCAAGGGGCCATGTGAATGTTCCACTATATGTAAAGATTTGGGGGAGATACTTAAAGGTAGGTATGTGGATAAGATGATAACAAGATGCATCTCTTCAAAGCAATTTAGGTCCATGTATATCCCCACAACGTCATCTTCTTCAAGCTCATAATCGATTGGATATTTTGGCAAAATAAGGGGACTCTCAATGGAGATTCAAGCATGAAAACCCCTTTCAATAGTGGTATGTGGGAGCTAGATGATAGGAGAGGTGGGAATGCTCCCTTAGAGCCGTGCGAACATGGGATCTAAGGGAGGATTTCCACCTTCATCCTCTAGCTCCCACGTGACAATGCAAATATGTTTTGCATTCAAGATCGAAAGATGCTTATAGCATTGCATAGACCAACCCACATTATTGTGCATGCAAAGACTTCTTAATTTTTAATAAAGGCAGACTTGGGTGCATCTTGATCCACCATTCCTAGTTGGTTATAGGCATTGTAACACTAAAAAAATAATACATCTCTCTACTTGCCACGTCATTTAGTAATGGAACAAGAAACAATAATAGAAATGAGTATGGGACAATAGTTGCGTTTACTATATAGTAATCAACATAGATTCTTAAATGTTTATTCTTCTTTGGTACTATTACAATTCAAGATATTCATTTATATTATTTGATGAGACAATGAATTCGAGTTTGAAGAATCAATCAAGTTTTGCCTTTAGTTGGTCTGCATAATGAGGATTCATTTGGTACCTTTGTTACAAAATAGTAATAATGCTCATTTTCAAATTGATTTGATGTTGATAGATTTTTGGATTCAAGGCTTTCATGTTTATATAATCCCAAGCACAAAAATATATTTACTCCTTAAGAACAAAAATTAATTGATGTTGAAGAGTAATGGTAGTGATGCCAAAATTTTCACCATTTTGGGAGTATCTCGCAAACTGAGGTTGATACTTCTATTTGATCTTCAACAACTTTGGTAGTTGGTGGTACTTGCACTTCATCAATAGCTTCGAAAACTAGCTTTCATAACCCTTGAATAGAGTCAGCAATGGCATTTACATCATGTAACAAACAAAGACTAAATCCCCATAAGCTTGGATAAATTTAAATTCTTCTTCATCTATAAGGCCATCAACCAAATTGATTGGTTATACCACCTATGATATTTATGAACAATGATATTTGTTATGTCTATGCCTATGGGGGGTGTATAAAAAATCCAAATTCATTCAAAAGGATCCACTACATTCGATTTAGGATTACCTTGAGTAGATACATCCATAATGCCCTCATTTAACCTTGGATAAGTAGATGGTTCTGCAATTCCTTATTGTTGTACACTAGTAGGTATTGAAAGAAACACACTAGAAGTAATTGGCAAAGGGGCAAGAGAAAAAGAGCTCCTAACAGTAGTCCAAATCTTAGCTTTTTGATAAAATGTTTGTATGTTCTCTATTGATGGTAGAGGTTTCTATAATTTTGCAATTCAATTTTGGAACCTAGTTTCTACCACTCATACCATCAGGTACAACATTGTTATGCAATGCTCTGATGTCAATCTATTGTTATCAGATGGTGCAACGATGGTCTTTGGTACATGTCATAGAACTACAATTGCTATTGGATAAGGGAATCTTTCCCTTCTCCAACAATCATATTTTGGAGCTCCGAACATTCATTGCATACATGTATCTCTTATAAACAAAACCAACATTGGTGTAGGGTTGATAATAACTATATGGCCCCTACCAAAATTGATAATTTTTTGTTGTAAATGTTTTGAAAAGAATGCCACTGCAACAACATAGAATCTAGGTTATATAGGTACCAACAGGTGAAATCTAAGTTTATGAGAATGCAGCTCCTAAATGAATGTTTGCCCTCCACCCAACCTAGCCTTGTATACATAGCTATTGAAGACTCAATCACTTTGGTTCTAAACCACTCTTTTCAAAATCATCTTTATTTGAGAACCATCCTTTTGGAAAAGTAGCATCAATTGAGAACTGTTCTTTTTAGAATCTATCCACACCACTCTTTTGTGGATTGATTCTCCACCACCCTTTATCTAGAAAGGTGTCAGCTACAAAGAATGGTCGACAACACTCCAAACCATGGAGCTCTTGGGTAAAACCTTGCTACTTGTAGGTTTTGAACTCAAGACCTCTTCCTTTTCCCCTTTAAGACTTATCCACTAATCTAGGTGGATTCCTTGTCTTGGAGAGCATAAGAACCTATACATAAGTCTAGTCTTGAGATCTTTGGCCAAACAATTAAGTGAACCAATTAGTGGTCAAATTCAAAACTATCTAAACCAACTGGATACTTAGATGATAGACTTACTTTATAACATTCTTCCACCCTTAGAAAGGTTTTCATTCTCAAAAATAGCTATATATAACTCTGTAGGCATCCCCCAAGTCTCATGTTCTAAAACTTGAAGAACATGCTTTAGTCATTCATTGAGTTGGTTACTAGCTTAAATAGGGAAACTTTGCTTGGTGGTTCATGAGGAACTGTTTCACTTATTATAAGTGGAAGTATAATATGTGGTTCAACCAGATTATGTAAATATGTCAGACATTTTCTTAGTTGGCTAACATGGAACATTGGATGAATCCAAATTTCTTCTGGAAGTTTGAATTCATATATCCACCTTCCAACTTTTTTGGTAATTGGAAAACAACTGCAATATCTAAGTGACAACTTGGCACATTTGTCAGTCTTGAATTTTTTTATCTTTCAAGAAATCGAGGATAAACTTGATCTCTGACTTAAAAAGAAAATTTTTGCCATTTAGGATCGCCACAAGATTCTATCTTGAGCTCTTTTCAAGTTTTCCTTAACTAACTTGAGCTAAATGATCATGTCTTGAAGGAATTATTGAGCTTTGGACTAGTTCATTTTGAAGTCCCCCTACATAAAAAGACTTAGGCTAGAAGCCATACATCAACAAACCGATACATCAACATGAAATGAATAAATTCACTTGATGAATTATTGGCATTGTTATAGGTGAATTCAGCTAAAGGAAGATAATCATCCTATTCAATCTGTTTGGAAATAACATAAGCTCTGAGTATGTCTTCCAAAATCTGATTGACTTTTTCTATCTATCTATCCATTTGGGGATGTTCAATTGTACTTAATATTAGTCTATCTTTAATTATACTAAATATTATTCGCCAAAAATGACTTGTAAATCTAGCATCTTTATTAGAAACTATGTCTACTAGAAGTCCATAGAGTCTACAAAGTTGACTTACAAATATTTTTGTGAGTTCAAGAGTCTTATAAGTAGTCTTGACTAGTATAAGCTAAGCTAGTTTGGTCAATCATCTGACTACAGCCCAAAGCCTTTCTGAGTGCAAGATAATCTTGAAATGAAATCCATGGAGATATATTCCTATTTACCTTTGGGAATCTCCAAAGCATGCAGGGATCCTCCAATTTTAAGTCTTTAAAATTTATTTACTTGATATTTATGTCACTTAGATACATATATTTGCACATCTCGATGTATACTTGGCCAATAATTTTTTTTAATTAAATCATAGGTTCAATTAACGGCGTATTCAAAGAGCCAGAAAACCCTGCAAGACCAAATAACGGAGATATAATAACCACTCCTAGGGGAAGGTCAATAGTCATTAATGTACAAAGAGGAGATCTAATCCCCCCAAGATGATGATCTAATTGATGTGTATATGGTAAGTGCTTTAGATAAATTAGTTCAAGGCACTTCACCTATACAAGGAGAAGGCATCAACCCAACCATTATCTATGAATTGCAAGATCTCGACAGCTTGTATAGAGCTATCTACCTATACTAGAATAAGAGGAGATATTGGACTATTGATGACCGTGATAGGTCAAGAATGAGATATATGGGGTTGCCCATATTCCCTCCTTCAGACCATGCAACGACCTCACAAACTCCTTGTAGGACATAGAAAAACTTGGAACATCCAACCTCTAGCCAAACAAATCAACAGAGTGTGCCAGTCAGACCACATGTGCATTTTTCCATGCCAAAATACAACAAGTATTAGACCAACCTAGGAAGTTGGAATATGAATAGGCCACCTTTCCCGATGAAACCACCATAAGGAGTTGGACCAAGAGTACCTCCAGTATGTCTTGTTGTTCCCATAATTCTTCGACCAACAGATCCGGGTAGAAGACTAAGGCAATTCAAGTAGCCAAGTGCATGAGGAATCATTATGATGGTTCTTGAGAACCACATGATCACATTGCTGAATTCAAGCAAGTGCTACATGCCAAACAAGTGGACAATATGAATATTTCAGAGTTACCCTTACTGGAATAACTCTGAACAACCATTTGACCCAAACTGCTTTGTAAATATTGAATAATTTTTTAGGAAGAGGTATCAAGCACAACTCCTCTTCATTGATCCATAGCTTTAAGTAGACCCATAATGAAATTGTAAAAGCTGTTTCTAGATGATTTAATCAGTATGTATATAGGTGTCCTGTGATTGAGAGACCCTCTCAACAGAAGATGATATCTTTGTTTTAGATGGCCTAACCAATGGGACATTAATAACATTGGTTTATGTGAAACGATTACGGACATTGAGTGACTCTCTATAGGAGTGTATGGACTTGGAAGACAACTTATTAGATGACCTTAAAATTCCATAGAACTCAACTAAATCAGAGGATACAATGAGTAATGCCACTTCTAACATGAACAATATGGAAGAACTCGCTGACTGAGTGGCTAAAAGGCTAGGTGTTAAGGGACAGATAAACTATTAGAATTCTCCCTTGAGAGTACCCATGTTAAGAAGGCACATGCATTGTGGTGGGGACCATCCATCTCATACTTGTTTAAGAGGAGGACTGGTACCCCCACAACCTTATCATTATAATTGGCAACAAGCTCAGGTACCCAATTTGTATTGCCATATGGAATAGAAATACACCAAACATAGCACAGAAAAGTCCTCCTTCAATAGACAACTTAGACCCTCTACACCACCACAATATGACCTTATCGACATCCCCCTAGAGATCAAGGCAGAGAGGTCGCGAGATATGAACAGTACCAAGGACCACCTATGGCACCAAGACCATACAAATATATAGGGTACAATCAACCTCAACCTGTGTTAGGGCAACAACCCCCACATCCTCAAAATGTAGTGCTAGTAAAGTATGCTCAACCAGAAGAAACTTTGAAGAAAGCCATTATGCTAGCCACTCCAATGACAAACACAAAAAACCTAGGCTAGTGATTTGATAAAACCCAAGGAGATTATTATTCCTATGACACAAGTATTATGGAGCACGACCAGGCCTACGAGCAACATTATTATGGATATGAGGTATATGAGAGCTTATATGGACTAGAATATGCTAATCAGATGTACACTACCCCTAGGGGCCTAGTTCCAAATAGACCCACAGTGAGACCACCTATACTAAGAGAACCATGCTATAGATGTGGTGGAGACCATTTCATTAGGGAGTGCACTCTACCATACAACCCCCACCCCCACATACCTAGGAAGGATATTGTAATGATTGTGGCAAAGAACATCTATTTAGAGACTACCCGAAGAACCCTAATAAAGTCTCAACCACTACTCAAATTAATGTAATCGAAGTGATCGAGTCCTCAGAAAGCAACAAAGAATACATAGTGCCTCTAAAAGCCATTACCCAAGCAAAGACTAAGGAAACATTGGAGAGAGAAGCAATGAATAACCCCAAGATTGAGGAGGAGCGACAATCAGGAACCCAAATCATAGGAGACATAGAAGAACCTAAGGATACCCCCAAACTTAAGAAGGATTAAAGATGCAAGAGAAATCCATGCAGTGAATAAGAAAGCCAACATAGCGAAGAGGAAACTAATGAAGGAACAGGCAGGATCAATTCTAGTGGATCACATGCCTAAAGACTTAAACATGTGGTTAAAAGCCTATTAGTCCAAGGTAGAGAGCAACATGAAAGAATCTACCCAAGAGGAGACCTAGAGAAGAAAATATTGGAATATGTAAGAAATTAATCGAGATTGCTCAGACCACACTAGAAAAATCTATAACAACCCTCCCTGAGAACATAATTACTGAAGCACAGTTTTAGGGATGTGTGGAATCCATCAATTCACAACCTATGAAGGATAATCAAGACAAGGTGTTGAAAGGAGAGAAGAACTATGAAAATGAAGAAGGAAATTCCATAATTCTTGAAGTAGATGCTAACTGGACACATGACCTTTGGGCCTGAGTTTAGGAAAATTGATGGAAGAAGAATGAAAACAAAATACCCCCTTTCGAAGAGTTAGACTCCTTTAAGAATCAACTGACATTGGAACCTGAAGTGATCTATGAGGAATTTTCAAGCCTAGATCATAATAGAGAGGAAGGAATGAGCTTGACAATGCTTCCTAATTACATGGGAGACTATGAGCAAAAATCCGAATTTTTTCATGCACCTACAATCCGAGGCAAAGAAAAGAAATTACTAGATGACACCTCCAATACTCTGTCTGAGCCGATAAGAACTAAACTCCAATGTTCTTTAATGTTGGAGGAGTTACTCTAACTCAAGCCCCAATTGTGGAAAAAATTAGCTCAACAATTAAATTTGGAAGAGACAAACCCATCTACGGGAAGAGATAAAGTGGAGACCACACCCACAATGAAAATTCCTATTGATAAAGTGGGAGAATTTAGTGAGGGAGATGAAGGAAATACATGCCTCCCAATTACATTTAGAGGATATGTGACTAAAGCAATTTTAGACATGGGAGCAGAAGTTGGCATAGCCACTAAGGAAATATGGGAAAAATGGGGAAAAGTAGCCCTACGTCCCACTCGAATGAAATTACAATTGGTTGATGGTCATGTTGAAAGACCTCTAGGAATCCTAGAAAAAGTCAACTTGACTACTCGCAGAGTTGATTTTAAACACATGCTAGCTATCTATCAGTTTAGAAAAGCAAGGTTTCTACTACTAATGGAGTTTGACTTTGAAAAAGTAGTAAAGAAAGGTAATACACATGTAAGAGTGGAACACCTATCAAGAATGACCCATGGAGAACCACCCACGGGAGTAGCTGACGAGCTACCTAATACCTACTTGTTCAACTTAGAAGTACGCCCTAAATGGGTCGAGAAATTGATTCCTATACTCACCCATGGACCAGAGCATAGGATCAACATGAATAGTAATAAGGAGTTATGGCAAACAAGAAACCTCCACATTGTGGTAGGAAGTTTGTACTTCAAAGAATCCAATGGCGTACTTCTAAGATGCATGGAAGACGAAGAGCAAAAGTGTTTACTTGAACAAGCACATGTAAATAAATGGAGAACACATAAGGGTATTAGTGGAACAACTCAAGAATTGAGAAATCTAGGCATGTATTGGCCGGACATGCAAAAGGATGTACATGCACATAATTAGCCTCTAGGTATCTTAAGAAAATACCCCTGTTGAACATTCCTCATTATGTAATTCCATTATTTCCCCTGAATAAACCATTAATTGATTTTTTGAGATCACATCTGTACCTTGAAGGAGCAAGCTTAGCTAGAAAACAAGCGCTGGAAGAGAAAAGCAAGGAATATGCAATTATTGGAAAACAATTATTCAAACATGGGAAGGATAATCAATTATGCTTATGTGTGCATGAAGGAGAGTACCTTCCTATACTTGAAATGGCACATGTAGGAGCAACAAGATGTCATTTTTAAGCTAAAAACACTGTAAAAATGATTCTCTTTGCAGGCTTATGGTCACCTGCTTTACATATGGATATAGAGACTTATGCGTGGAGTTGTTACATATGTCAACAAGCAAAGTATCCCATATGATGAGATGATATGCCTTTAAGACCCATGATCAATGCAAGAGCTTTCTCAAAATGGGGTACTAATTTCATCGGACCAATAAACCCTTTAGCAAAAGGATCACATGCTAAATACATTATAGTGGCTATGGACTATATAATGAATTGGGTAGAAGCAAAAGCCACTAGAAAAAATGATGCTCAAACTACAACAACATTTTCGTTCGAAAATATATTCACTCGATTTGGACTCCCTATTGAGATTATAAGTGATAGATGAACACACTTCATTAATGAAGTTATCGAGTCACTCATAAATAAATTTTTAGTGATTCATAAAAAGTCAGCACCCTATCACCTTCAAGCTAATGGACAAGCGAAGAGTTCCAATAAAGTGTTATGCACAATTCTAACCAAGATAGCCAATAGTGGAAGGTCGGGTTGGGATAAACAATCACATAATGCAAATGGGCCTTCCGAGTAGCATATAAAACAAATATAAGTACAACTCCTTTTAATCTAATCTATGGATAGAATACAACATTACCAATTGATTCCTTGGTCCCTACCCTGAGAGTCGCTGAGAAGTATGAGTGGAAAGGACACAAATGTAGCTCTCACCTATGCAACAAACATAAGAAAAAATCTTACTATGATGCTCATGTTAGATATGCTCAATACTCCACCCTCATGTGACCACAAATGATCCATGGTGCTCTAAGTTGTAAGGCCTCCATTATGAGGAGAAGCCACTATGAGAGCTCGAACATTTGTGGAACCCTAACTTCCAAGTTAGATGAGGTCTATGTGTGACCGTTGATGGTTCTAGATGATCTTTGTGAGCCTAGCCATTAGGTTAGGTAGGGCATAAACTTCTAGGCCATTGGGTTGCCATTTAAGGTGAAAATAAAGGCCCTGCGGCATCGCGTGGTTTCCCCATAGAACCTTAATGGGGGGAGTGCAAAGGAGGGCTTGCCCCCTTCTACGGGGTCTGGGGGGCCTATCCCCCCGGCCCGTAGGGTCGAGACGATAGGACTTCTGGTCGTGAAGATATTGTCGGATCGTTTATTTTATCGACTATTTTGTATCTCCCGACTATGTTTATCTATACCGAACTGCCTTGTAAAAGCTATATAAGCACGGCCGAGGTTGAGCTTTACATAGCATTGCCCACTAGTAAGCCCTTCATCTAGAGTCTGTCTAGATCACCATCGAAGCTCCACAGTGGGAGCGCATGGGTGGAAAACACCATCATTGTAACTGCATTATGCTCGGCAATCTGAGAATTTGAGTTCTCTATCTCTCAGTCTGCATCTATCTTTGTCTGGGTTTTTCTCTCAACTCTGTCTACAGGTCTATTCTGCTGTGCTATTATTTTCTTACATCGTATCAGAGCTCAGGAAGCTCTGAGTGGTGCAGAAGCAGAAACGTAGAGGTTGCAAAGGTCTGAACAACAAAAGAGAGAAGATGTCAAGCGGTGCGTCATCATCTACGACTGGGGGCCAAGGTGTTTTCATCAACAGGAGTAGGTGCTGCACAAGCAGGAGCAGCAATGATGCCAGACATCCCAACGTTGCGGATATGGACACCATACTTCATAGAAGGTAAACTTGATGGTATGAACTACACCCTGTGGAAGTTCAAAATCACTTCCATTCTTGATTAGTATGAGCTTTTGGAGACTGTTCTTGGGACTGATCATGAGCCCCAAGAAAGACCTGATCCAAATAATCCTAGTCGAATGATTCCTCTTGATGCTGATCTTCTACAATCTTGGAAACGTAGAAATGCAGATGCACTCTGTGCTCTTGTTACAAGTACTTTTGATAGTGTTCTGACTCTCATTCAACATACTACGAAGGCATGTCAAGCATGGAACATATTGAGAAATCAATATGAAACTCGTAATCTGACACGGATTCAAAACTGGGAGAATCAGCTTGTAGCATAACGGTGTGCTGATGGGGAGACTGCAGAGGTGTTTATCACTCACATAAAGAATCTACGAGATCAAATGGTGGGAGCAGGTGTTCAAAAGTCAAGTGAGGAGCTAGCTCGACATTGTCTTTGAATCTGTCCACCTAAGTTTGATGGTTTGGTAACTGCTCTTAACACTCAAATCAGACCTCAACCACTAACTTTTGAAGAATTCAGTGCCTTACTCATGGAGGAGGAGCTGCGGCTCAAGGCAAGGAGTGGTGGTAGCGAAGGAGATGCTGCATTCACAACAAATGCCAAAGGAGGCAAAACAGACTCTTCAAAAGATTGAGACAAAAAGAAGAATGACAAAAAGAGGTTCAAGGGAGAGTGCTTCCATTGCAAGAAGAAGGGACACAGAATCCAAGACTGTCGCATCAAGAAGGCAAAAGAGACACAAAAGGTGGCAAGGGCAAGGAGTCTGCCAACACAGCAAAAACAGAGCTTGAGTTATTTGTTATGATAGAGGAGGTGTGCTCCTCGACGGAAGACTCGGGAACAGATGACTCATGGGTGTTGGACAGTGGTGCATCTCGTCACATGACGAGTAGAAAAGACCTTTATAATTCTTTACAGCCTCTAAAGGAACCCATCACAGTAAAGGTGGGAAACAATGCAAGATGTCCTGCAAAGGGCGAAGGTATGGTTTCTTTCATTAACTCTAATGGTGATATAAGAAAGCTTTCAAATGTGTTGTATGTTCCACAAATAAAACAAAATCTACTTTCAGTAGATTCTATAACTGATCAAGGTCATCAAGTATCTTTCAGTAAGACAGGAGCTAAGATTATGGACGGTGACAACAACATTGTTGGGACTAGCATATGAGCATAAGGAGGAATAACCTGTATGAGTTATGTGCTCTTACAACCACTACAAACATGGGCACAAGTAAGCTATGGCATGAGAGATTCGACCACATTGGATACCCTATACTGAAGGAGATGCATCGCAGGGGTATGGTTGCACACCTACCATCGATTGCAGAAATGAAGGAACCATGTGAAGCTTGCATGATGGACAAGCAACAAAGGAAGGCGTTTCCACAAGAAAGCAAGAACAAGGCAAGCTATCCTCTAGAGTTGGTGCATGCTGACTTGTGCGGGAAAATGCCTACACAGGCCTTGGGCAGATCTTCCTACTTCATGTTACTTGTCGATGACTATAGCAGGAAGATGTGGGTGTACTTCCTTCGCGATAAGGCTCAAGATTTTGTTAAGTTTAAAGAATGGCTTCAGCTTGTTGAAACTGAAACAGGGAAGAAGATGAAGAAATTCAAGACAGACAATGGTGGTGAGTTCACATCACAGAGTTTGAAGATTTCTGCAAGAGTAAGGGAATCAAGCATCAACTCACAGTGGCACATAGTCCTCAATAGAACGGTGTTGCAGAACGTCAGGATCGAACCATCATGGATATGGCAAGGTGCATGTTGAAAGGAAAGGGTTTGCCTAATCAATTTTGGGCAGAGGCTGTCAACACTACTATCTACATCTTGAATCGAAGCTACACCAAGGCACTTGATGGAAAGACTCCACAAGAAGCCTACACTGGTAAAAAAACCTTTTGTTTCCCATTTCAAAGTATTTGGAAGTGAATGTTATGTACATGTTCTAGATAGGGAGAGAAACAAGCTTCAACCAAAAAGCATCAAATGTGTCTTCTCAGGGTATAGCGAAGATAAAAAGGCTTATGCTTTATGACCTTGAGGCTAAGAAGATCATGGCGAGTCGTGATGTGGCCCAAGAGCTATCCCTTCTACACAAGAGAAGGAAGCATCATCTTCAGATGATGAGTCTGAAAGTCACCAACCTGCTGACACCCAAGTGGAAAAGCCATTGCCACGTTGGGTGAGGTAGCTCTATGATTCTACAAACCCCATCCCACAGTCACTAGAACAGGTTGCAGATGGACCGAGGCAATCACAGAGAATAGAGGAATAGAGACGCACAAGCACCCATATTGTAAACACAGTCTTGATGGATGATCTCATTCAAGAATAAGTAAAGGAACCAACCAATGTGGAAGAGGCACTCCATGATCCGAATTGGTGGGCTGCCATGCAAGCAGAATACCACAATATCATGAAGAATGAAACTTGGTAGCTAGTGGATCGACCCCTTAAGCATAAAGTCATTGGCACCAAGTGGGTCTGGAAGCTAAAGTACAAGGCTGATGGTACTCTAGAAAAGTATAAAGCAAGACTTGTTGCACATGTCTACTTACAAGTTGAAGGGATTGAACTTTGTGAATCATTTGCCCCAACTATAAGAATGACTACTACCCGAGTAGTACTAGTTGTGGCTGCACATAAGCATTGGCCAGTCTATCACATGGATGTCAAATCAGTGTTCCTGAATGGAGACCTCAAGGAGGAGGTATATGTGTCTCAACCACCAGGGTTTGAGGCTCCCCATTCAGAGAACAAGGTACGTAAGTAGAAGAAGGCATTATATGGGCTAAAACAAGCCCTAGAGCTTGGTACTAGTGGATAGATAAGTATCTCTTGGATCTAGGTTTCAAAAGATGTGCTTTTGATGCTAACTTGTATGTTCTAAAGAAAGGAGGGAAGACAATTGTGCTTGTACTCTATGTAGATAACCTTGTGATTATAAGAAATGATGATTCTCTTCTTCAACAAACAAAAGATGCCCTGATTTCAGAATTTGAAATGACAGACTTGGGCTTAATGCATTATTGCTTAGGTCTTGAAGTTTGGCAGGAACCAGGGAAGATTTTCATCTCTCAACAAAAGTATGCAAGGTAGATATTGAAGGCATTCGACATGGAGGATTGCAAGGAAATTTCTACACCTATGGAGGTCAACACAAAATTATCTATTGAAGATACTTCACCTCCACTGGATATTGGAAGATACAGGAAATTAGTTGGAAGTCTCATCTACTTGTGCAATATCAGACCAGATGTAGCTCAGTGATGAGTAGCACCTCCTTTAATGTCAATCCGAGAAGACGTGAGGATGGTATGATGACCTCGAGCAACTCCTTGGCTTGCACAAAATAGAGCTACAAAAATATGAAATGGTATCTACAATGGCTTTTAGTGATGAAAATCACTATTATTGTAGGGATTTCTTCTAACGATTTGACATACATATCTTCGAGCTCCCTACTTGCTCCTTCTCCTTGTGTGTCCACCTCTTCGATATGCTTTAGTGTCCTGAAAAAAATATTGGCCTACTTGCCAGATCATCGTTGACTACCCTGTCTGCTTGTGCTTTCTCTTCTCTCTGACTCCCTTCGTAAGCTTCCTTGCCTTGTGAGTCCTTCAGTTCCAACACCCCCCCCCCTCTCTCGCGTCTGTCATCCCTGACAGACCCTTGTTGGGTGGGTCGTTGGATGTAGTATTCTACAACATCTTGTGCTAAGTGATGTTCTGCAATTCTCAACCCTTTGGCCAAGTCCGTGAGTAGAGCATCCCAATCTACCGGCCCGAGAACCTCTGGATGTGGTATACGTAACTTTTCTGAATGGAGAGCTTGTTCCACTGCAAACAACTGCAATAAATGTGATGGTCTGGGAATGAATATCTCTGAATGATATTCCCAGAATCCCGTGACAAACATTTCTTCAAACGTCTGTTTGAAGCAGGATGGTAGATACTTTATACGCGCATGCCATGCATATACAACATTAATAGATGGTGTTGTGCTCATGTCGTAGACAAGGTCCTGATTGCCTTCATTAACTCCAAGAGCTGACAGATGAGGTTCCTTGACATTCTTGAAGGTCCTGAAGGTGACCAACATGAGCTCAAAAATTTTAAGACACATTTGGGCCATGACATCTGGTACATTTTTGAACTGGATCCCCCAATGCCGAATCGTCGAGATCATATATCCTATGGTAGGTTGGCCTTTAGGTGGTGCTAAGTAGACATAATTGAGCCATTTCTTGCATCCTTTGGTTGTCAGCACAGTTTTTGTGTATTCCGGCCATGACCTTCTTCGAAATACAGGGCAGTAGCATGGGTTGTATTTGATGTACAAAGACATGTTATTCCATGTTCTTACCATCTCTGGGTAGGTTTCCAGTAGACGAATCCTCCACGTCGGTTGATGTATATTGCCTTGCTTGGCACTTGCTAGGATGTCGTCCGGTGCAAACTGTGTAGCTGAGGTCGGTTCTTTTGAGGTGTGGTGCTTGATTTCGGCATTGTAGTCCGCCATTAAGACACAGAAAGGAACATACAAATCGTCGGATGTGCCGATCCACCTATGATGGGAGAGGTTTTGAAAGTACTCCGATTTTATAACTACCTCTTCCAAACGTGACATTGATGCTATCTGAACTGCCACTCTATCAGCATGGGTTGTGGACACTTTCTCTAACCTCTGCATCCATTCAGGAGCCTCTATCTCGATGGTGTCCATGCCCTCTTTTGTTTGCTTGCCCCCTGGTGCAGGCATGGGAACGTATGGATCTTCGAAGGTTTCCTCAATTTCAATTGGCACTAAGTCCTCAGGCTCGGGCTCTACAAGGGGAGAGGGTTGATGCTCGTATTGCGTAATTCTTCGAGTTCTGCTCTGAGTTTTGTGACTTCTTTCGATGTGTCGTCTACGGCAGTGACTTTGCTTGGTGACTCCTGCTGAGTTGCCAATTGCTTAAGTAGGTCATCTCTTTCTCGTTCTAATGCTGCCTGGGCCTCCAGGAGGTCGGCATGGGTTTCTAACACAATTTGCATATTCTCTGAGGGAATGGCCTTGAATTTCTCTGGGTCGATTTCCTGCGGGGAACCCTCCATTGCTGCTTCCAAGTTTTCTTCATTCTCTTTCTGCAGCCATTTATTCTCTTCGAGTGCTGTAGACATGTGTTTTCGTAGGAGGGCCAGGTTGCGTCTAAGCTTGAGATTCTCCGTTATCTGGGAGTGTAGCAAATCATCCATATGTTGCCTTTCTTCTGCATCTGACTGGGGTGGATTGGCTACTAGCTATTCATGTTGTTCTTGTAAAGTGGCATACTGTTGTTGTAGTAGCCGCTTTTCCCTTTCGAGATCAATGAATCGTACTTGAAGTTCTTCATGGCTTCGAAAGAGTCGCGTATGTTGGTTATCAAGATGCTGGTAGTGCTGTTGTAGCTGCGACATACACTGATACATATTATTAAATACATTATTCATAGGGGTGGATGTGGGAAGGGTGTTGAATGCAGAAGGGAAGGGGAAGGGGAGTGTGGATGCGGTGCTGGAAAATGGTGAAGTGGGAGGTGGGGGAATGGGAGATCGTGGGTATAGGGGGGGAGGGAGAGGTGCGGAGGTGGGTGATATGTCCATAAAATCAAAAGTGGATGCAGTGGTGGGAGTGATTGTGAACATGGGAATTGTGGGTGCGGTGATAGTGGTGAAAGTGTACAGTGGTGTGTGCAATTGTGAATACGAACTGCCAGGAAGTGTGATTGGGGGAATGAGGTTTTGCGTGGCTGCGGTTAGAGTTACTGTGTCAGTGGCCGTATAGACAAGAGAGGTGGAGATAGGGGGAGGTGAATGTGGTGGAGTTGGAGGCAGGGGTGGCAAAGGGGGTGACGGAGGTGCACTTGATATATGGGTTTCCTCAGTATCCTGAACGGTGTGTGCGGTGCCCGTGGTTGTGGATGTGCCTTGTGGTTCTGATACTAATACATTCATCTGCTTTCCTGATCGAGGGGGGCGTCTGCCGTATTGTCGCTCCGTTCTTTGTGATTGTGCAAGGGCGGTATGAACCGTCTCAAGTACTCCTAAAGCATCAGATATCATGTCAAGAGTGGCGTGGTATTGCTCGTCTATGCCTTCCTCCTCAAGGATTTGATTCATGAGGGCTTTGCTTGCTGCTAGGGACAGTCTATGTTGCTCTTCAACTCTGTTCATGGTATCATAGAGCTTTTTCAATGCCTTTGTGTAAGCTGGAGCACCTTCAAGTACCTGTAGAGCTTCCTGATCATATTCTTGCTCTTCTTCCTCGGATTGTCCATCATGTTCCTCGTCTTGTTCTTCTTCTTCTTCATCCTCCACTTCGACGACCTCTAGTTGTCTGGGGTGAGGTTGGTCTGTAGCAGTTTGTTGTCCACTAGCTTGCTCTGCCTCGACTTCCGCGTTAACAGCCTCGATGATTCTGGCTACCTCCTCATCAGTTAGGTCTTCTAAAGTGAATCCGTGAGGGAACTCTAGGTCGGTTGGTACAGGTGGAAACACTAGATTTGGTCCCTCAATGCTGTGTCTTGGTAATCTGATAGTAAAGGGTTGTACCTGCCTCGGGATTCGTGGTGTTGTCTCTAGTGTCAGTGTCGCACCGCGGGGTTGTGCACAGGGCATCTGAACTGCACCTCTCATTTTCTTAGATGGTGGTCCTGCGGTTGATAGTCTACGTTGGAATTCTTGTACCCTGGTCCAATTTAATGCCCTCTGCACTGGCACATCATAAGCCAAACATCTATACACAATCCTGGTGAGGGCACAACATCCATACAGTACAAACTTTTGTTTCTTATACCGCCTTTGATGAGCCAAGTGGATTTGGTCGATAATCCAGTGGGGCATGTTGATTGTCAAATCAAAGGCATCAGCCAAGTATAGACTAAACCATATCTTGTTAGGTGGCATTGTGAACCTCTCTTGAGCGGGAAATGCAAAATGCTGCATGACCATTCGCAAGTGAATGGCAATTGTAGGTGTCATTGCCACCATGTCCTTTAATTTCGTCAGATTCCTGTTCTTCATATTGTCGGGGACCATTGTCTCTTTCTCCGTAGGAATGTGCATACCTTTCATGTCTAGAGCTTCCCTTACCAAATTGATAGTCAACCTGAAACGCTTCAGTTCATTGCCCCTTGTGAGAGATGGGAGGACAAAGGAGTTGTATCCCTTTTTGTCTTTGCTTGGAGAGAGGGTGCTAATCAAATAAGAGCACCTTAGAAAATCGGGCTTTGGCAATTGGAATTTGAAGTAATCGTAGAGTCCCGCCTTCTTCCATATAGGTTTCAGTCCTTCATTATTCTGCAATCTCTCAAATTCCGTGGTGAAAAGTGATATTTACCCCAGCGCCCATTGAATTCTATCTCGGCCTCCCACATGTAAGTGCCTTCACCTAGGGGTCCTGCCACATCACTGAACCAATGTGAGTTTTTACTGACCGGCATTGTGTGTCCTTGTGGAGGATTCTGAACCGGTATGGCCTGTAATGCCCTCAATGCCACTGGTCGTTCCTTCAATTCCTCCTCAATGGGAAGACTTTCAATGTCCACGACTTGGGGGCTGGTGCCTGCCTGGGAGCTAGTTCCTGCCGTATCTGCCATGTTACTTCTTGCCTCCTGATTCTGTGAGAATATAGAAACAGGTGTTAACATTGTAAAGGACGAGATAGAACCGTTTTTGTCCCCATTACAACATTAACATGAGGTTCAGGAGAGATTAGTAGGCTATTAAGTGCTCGGTGCTTGTGCGTGTAGTTAGGAATTGGGTAGACCTAGAAGCTAAGTGGAATGATGTAGTGAGAGAGTGATGTAGTTAGTAGGTGGGCATGGATTTACAACTGGGGTCCGGGAGTTTATTACAAGTTTTAGGTTGCCAAACACAGTGGATGGGTTTTGATCTTGATTTTGTGGAGACTCTGGAAGGTTTGATAGGAGTATCTGCTTGAAAATGGGGCTTTTTAGGGACCCATTTACGAGTGATTCTACTTGTGCGCATGGAAGAATATGTGTTCGTGCGTGATGTGTAAGACTGGGCATCGGATGTTCGAGTGAGTGAAACATGTTGTAGAGGGTGTGGCCTTGGTGTGGCTATTTGAGCCCACAAGCAAGCCTTAGGCACCCAGATTTGTCGTGATTGTGGGCTGGCCTTCATCGACTTCTTGGGTATCCAAATAGACTTTACTTTCGCAGAAGAATTTATGAAAGACTTCTTATTAGTGTCGTGTTGTTGACTACTAATAAGAGGTTTTGGCCGTGGGATTGGCCTGGTCGCAACAGGGTGTTTGCCTTTCTGCATCCATACTTGTTTCAATGGCTGAAACAATCTGCTTTGCTCCTTTTTTTGGCCTCCAGTATAGGTAGTGCTCTGCTTCCTCTGTATTTGATCTGTCGTTGGTTGCTGCATCCTTCTGGCCTTTGGAAAAGAAGGGAGTGCCGTCTTATCCGTGACTTCGTTGTTGAAACAATCCTCTTTCGGCATCATACAGTTTTGGACAAGAATAGCATTGTCAACTTCATGTGCACCCCTGGAAGGACCAGGAGTTCGTGCCTTACCTAATTCCTTGAGTGCCTCATTTTCCAATTCAATTGTAATTCGACTATGATTTTCCCATACCTGAAGAAGTCCACTCCTTAGGTTTAGGTTGACTGCATGATCATAGATCCAGTCCTGACCCAAGACAAGAGGCTCAATGAGGTCCTCATCTTGACACACTAGTACTTTGACTGTCATTACTTCGTCTTGGATGTAGAGGGGAAGTTCCACCTCGCCCATGCAAGGGGTTTCCACACCTCCCAATCCTATGAGATATGCTTCTATAGGATTGACAGTTAATTTCAACTCTTGACAGTAAGACAATTTAACAGCACTAGTGGCTGCACCTGAGTCAATCAAGGCTCTTACAGTCCTTGCACCCTTTCCTTGTCCTATATCTAAGGTTATAAAAGGACGTCGATCAATTATCCTATGGGAGCTGATATCTAAAACTTCACACATAGCCACGTGATATCCTTGATCTGCATATGCATCTAGCCTAGGTTGCTCTCTGCCTTGTCTTCTTAATTTCATTCTCCGTATGCGCTCTAAAGCTTCTGCTTGAGCTTCTTCTCGAATTCGCTTTTCTTCTTCTTTGCGTTTCTTAGCAGTGTTGAGTCGACTTAGCATTTCCTCTGTGAGAGGTTCCTGATATAACTTGACCCTGCATCCGCTTATGTAGCTTGGGAGAACATCGCCTTCTAATGTGGCTAGTTGCACTGCTCCACTTGTTGAGATTCTATTAATGATCATGGGTCCGTAGCCTCTCTTCTCTAGTTTCCTCGCATGTTGTTTCAACGTGTATACTAGTACAAGGTCACCTGCCTTCAAACATTTATCCTTAACGTGGGCATCAAAGTATGCCTTCTGTCGTTTCTTAGCTGCATATATCCCTGCAGCAGCTCTTAGTCTGGTTTCACCTAATCGTTCAAGGTCAAAAATTCTCGAAGAGAGTTCATGAACCGTCCACTCATGCTCCTGTGCTACTTTCAATGTAGGTATTAAGAAGTCCAACGGTAGCACTGCATTTTGGCCAAATACCATCTAAAAGGGGGTGGCTTGGAGTACCGTTTTGTAGGCGACTCGGTATGCCAAACAACATGGTGTAGCTGTTTGTCCCAATCAGAGCGTTTATTGTTCACTAATTTCGTCAGACATTGCATAAGATCTTATTTGTGCTCTCAGCCTGGCCATTAGCTTGAGGGTGATAGGGGGCAGACTTCTTATGTACTACCAAGAATTCTTGGAGCAGATTTTCAATAACTTCATTCAAGAAGTGAGTGCCTCTATCACTAACTAGCTCTATAGGTAGCCCGTATCTAGTGAACACATTCTCAAATAGGAACTTAGCAGTTGTTTGAGCATCGTTCTTTGTCGTAGCTTTTACCTCAACCCATTTTGTTAGATAGTCTGTGGCAACAATGATGTATTCAGCATGTGAACCCTTGGCTGGGGGATTAATAGGACCTACAAAGTCAATTCCCCACTTAGAGAATGCACGTCCACCCATCATAGGTTTTAGTGGCATCTCATCTTTGCGTATAGGATACTGAGTTCTCTGACAAACATCACACCATTTCACATAGGTATGTGCATCCATGTGAAGGGTCGGCTACCAGAAGCCCGCAAATAGTATTGCCTTGATCATCCGATCTGGTCCAAAGTGTCCTCCTGCTACACCTTGGTGAGCAGTTTCCAAGATCTTGAGATATTCACTCTCATGGACACATAGTCTCAGGTAACCATCCTTTCCACACTTGTAGAGATTATCACCAATGAGTGAGTACTCTAGGGCTTCTTGTTCTAGACTTCTTTGTCTCGTCAGGGTCATATCTTGAGGGAATGTTTTCGTCCTCAAGAAGGCCACTAATGGTTCACTCCAATCTGGCACTATGGACACTTGATAAAGAGTGGCATGTTCCACAGGTGGTTTAGTGCAACAGATTGGGCATTCTTTACACATCTTCTGTACATCAGCTTCCATGGTTGGCCAATGCACTCCTAGTCTCCTCAGGGTCTGTAGGGTCCGTTGCTTTGAGTAGTGTTGCTCTAATGCACCTACATGTGCTAATTGCAACCATTTTGCGTACTCATCCTCTTCCACACAACATGCCAAGATCCCTTGATCTGTGTGCTTGTACATACTTCCTGCCATGATGTGATACTTTTGGGCTTTTACTACCTCTTTATCCTTTGTGTTTATTACTGGGTGGTTAGGTCCGTACGTCAATACTAGCACTAATGGCTTAGCCCACTGTGGCACCACTTCCAAATTAAACAAGTAAGCATCAAGAAGGTCATCTGACACTCCTTGTGGGGCTTCTCCCTTGATGTGAGCCTAGAGAGATGATCGGCTCTCAAATGAGTCTTCCCTTTCCTTACCACAACCTCGAAATCATATTCCATTAGCAAGAGAAACCATCTTACTAATCTTCCTGTATTGCATGGCTTGTTTACGAGATATAGCAGTGCCTGATGGTCAGTAAAAAATTTAAACTTATTTGCAAGCAAATAATGTCTAAACTTTTTAACTGCATATACCATGCCTAATCCTTCTCTCTCCGTAGTGGTATAATTTCGTTCAGCTGCATTCAACTGTCTACTAGCATAGGCAATTGGAAGATCCATATTACCTTCACCGGTAGGCTGCGCGAGTACACACCCAATAGCATAATTGGATGCATCAACATGAACATGGAAAGGCTTATTCCAATCTGGTGTGGTCAAGATCGGTGCTGAACATAATCGCCGTTTAAGCTCATTGAAGGAATTCTCACATTCATCCGTCCACTCAAAGTTGGTCAAAAGTCCGTACAGAGGCTTTGCTATGATGGCATACATGTGTATAAACCGTCGGTAATAACCACAATGCCCCATGAAAGCTTGTACTTCCTTGACATTCTTTGGCCTAGGTAACTCGGCTATGGCTCTCACTTTCTCTTCATCAGTGGATATGCCATTCTTTGACACTATGTGTCCTAGAATCTTGCCTTGCCTGACCATAGAAACACACTTTTCTGGGTTCATGCAGACTTGATATTCTCTACATTTGTCAAAGATTTGTCTGAGTTCAGGAATATGGGTTTGCCTAATGTTGGAATGAGCACAAAGATCATCAACATAGACTTCTAAGTTCTTCCTCAGGAACTCTTTAAATACATGGCACATTAGTCTCTGGAAGGTAGCGGGAGCATTGGTAAGCCCAAATGGCATTACTCTAAAGGCAAAAATGCCCCATTCAGTGGCAAAAGCCATCTTATGCTGATCTTCTGGAGCTATGGCTACTTGATTGTAGCCCGAAAATCCATCAAGGAAGTTGTACACTTTCTTGCCTGCTACTCTTTCTAAGAGATGTTTTGTGATAGGAAGCGGATAGTTATCTCGAATTGTGACTGCATTGACCTTCTTTAAGTTAATGCATACATGCAGCTTTCCATTTTTCTTGGGGACCACTATGATGGGGGATACCCACTCAATGTGCTCAATTTCATAGATGAATCCATCTTCTACCAGTCTATCTATCTCCTCTTTGATCTTAGCAGCATAGTTATCATTATATGTGTATGGCTTTTGCTTGGAGGGTTTGGCATTTGAGGTCATGGGGATAGTGTGTGAGCATATGTCTGGATCAACACCCTTCAAATCCTTGTAACTCCGAGCGAATACATCTCTGTATTCTCTTAGCAAGGCTATTAACACATGCTCTTCTTCCTCTGTTAGGTCATGGCCTATGTACGTGCATCTCTCCTCTCCTTCTTCTAGGGCCACTACTATTTTCTTGGTGGTTTCTTTGTTATCATAGGCTTCTCCTGATTGTGCCTCTCGTTTAGGCATTCTCATCATGACTCTCCTGTCATCTATCTCATACTTTTAAAAATTTTTTGGGACCTCAAACAAAGATTCTTCCTCTTCTAGTGTGACTTCTCTCTTCTTTCTTTTCTTTCCTTCTTCCTTCGGGGTCACATGTGTGGCTAGCCTTACATCATTTGTAAGCTCTCCATGCCTCTGGGGTTGAAATTCTACTTCATAGAAGTATTCTTCATCTGATGCAAAAGGTGGGTCCATGATGATTGACTCTAGATCGGAGTCACTTGCATCCTCAAATGCATCAGGGTTAGGTTCACATTCTTCTAAAACTACATCTCCCATGATTGGCTCTATGGAGAAAACTGAAATGTCATAGCCATCCTCATCACAGTGGGGTGTCCATTGTTCTTCATTGTTGGCTACATCCATGGTTGCTAAAATTTCTGCCCAGCCGTGGGGTTCAAATTCTTCATCAAGAAATACTACAGGTGCATAGGCTAGGTCTTGAATGGATCTATGTGTTTCGTTTGCACCTATTTCTCTGGCTTTTTCTCTCTTCTCCTCTTCTACTGCCACTTTGCACATCCATAAGTGAGTGTCTTCATGCATCCATGAGGATCCTGATCCTATGGAATGCACAGACTCCGTATCATCTTTGGCTCTATGGATGGGATTCCATTGGATAGGAGGGACATCTCTATGAGAGTAATCTTTGAGATTCACTTTGGTCGTAACACCTAAGTGTTGCAGGTACAAGGAATTGGTTCCCCAGTCCTGTACCACTTGCAATTGTCGCATAAAGGGTCGTCCCATGATCATTTCATAGGCATGATTTTTGCTAAAATCACATATAGCAAATGTATGCTCAAACTCGACACCACAAGTGGTGAGAGTTACTCCTTCTAACAGCCCTAAGGGTCTCTCTAGATGACCATCGGCCATTTGCAATTTCATCCTCGTGGGCCTGAGTGCTGGCTTGCCCCAACGCTTCCATAGGGAAGTGGTAGCAATTGCAACACCTGCGCCTGAATCTAGAATGGCCTTGGTGGTGTATCCTTGATGGGTGATAGGAAGATATGTGTTTCCTTCTTCGCCCTCACTCATGTCCCCTATCTTGTCCAATGGTATTTTTGGCACTGTTCTCTGGGATCCTATCTGGGAACGAGGTTTTGCTATTTTTGGTACTTGTTTGGCTACATGTTTCCATAGCTCTGGCCTTACTTTGAGTAGCTCTTCTAAGGTGAGGTTGCACTGTACTTTAGTGTTTTTCACTACCTCTATGTTCCTAGGTATGACTGAGTCCTCATTTCGTACCATGACCGTGGGTGCTCTCATACAAGTAGACTTAGCTTCCCATGGGCCTGTGAAGTGGGGTAATTCTTGTAGAGAGTTAGACTCAAAGTCTAATCTTTCCTGAGATTGGGTGCTCTCCTTCTCCTCATAAATGGATGGGATGTCTTGTGGGAATTGGTCGTGTGCATCATCCACAAGTTCAATGGGAGGAGGGACTTCACTTTCCTTAGCCCATTTGTCTTCTTGAATCTCTCGTAGGAATTCTGGTGTGAACTGATTCATAGAAGATGATGTGTCTGGCTCCGTAGAGTTAGGCACATGGGCTTCTTGGGCAGGAAGACCTGCTCTTTCACTTGCCTTGTCCTTGTGTTGAGAGGCGGGTTCCTTTTCTGATTGTGCAATTAGCCTCTCTATTCTGTCTAACAGTCCTTCAAAGTGCAGCTGCGTCTTGGCTGAGCTAGATATGTTAAAAAGGCGGCTAGCTTCAAACATGGTTTGAGCCAACTCCACCATCTTAGCACAAATTTTAGTTCGTTCAAGCTCTAATTCTGCTCTAGGGTAGCACTTTCCATGATCAGTTACGTTTGGCCCATCTTGGATTCTGGCCTGATATGCTTTAAGCATCATGTTTAGGTCCTTGGGAGTGGGATCTGCTAGGACTGATCCTACTCTAGGGGGTGGTGGGATTAGGTGAGGCGGGTTGGAAGGTGGCGGGTTGGATGGAGTTGGGAATGGTGGAGGTGGGGTAGTGTGAGAGGGAGTTTGAGATGTGAGTTCGGTTATCCTGGCTCTCGTTTCTCTTAGGCTTTCCTCAAGTTCACTCATTTTCTTTGCCCATTGTCTTTTCATTCTTTCACGACTATCTCTCCAAGCTTTAGTCCTCTTCTTGGTTGTACTCTCCGTTTCACTAACATCTGGGCTCTTTTCTTGGCCTACGCCTAGGTTTTGATGTAAGGCTTGGGCTCTAGTGACCACTTGTATTGGTGCAATGGACATTACACTTCCTGTGGAGTCTACAACTAACCCTACGACATTGATATGAGTGATCTTCGGCATATTATTAGGATTCTTAGGGCAGTCTCGTAAAAGATGCTCCTTTCCACACTTCTGGCAATAGCCCTGGATCGTCACTGACTGGGGTTGTGCAGGTGGAGGCAGGGGACAATCACGAATGAGATGATCTCCCTGACATCTGAAGCATGGTCCTCTAGGAAATGGGGTTCGTACCTGCCTAGGTTGAGGTCTAGAGTTGGGGTTTGTGTACATGACATTAGCATACTCAGGCTCCCCACTATTTTCACTTGGGTCCTCATAATAGTATGACTCGTTATGCTCGGGTGACTGCATGTAGTAAGCCTGTGGGCTATCAATATGTGTGGAGTCAAAACTATGGTCACTTGGATCACTGTCTGATAGCAATGGGGTGACTGGGACTATGGCTCTATTCGGATTTTCTTCAGCAGATGCATATTTCACTGGGATCACATTGGTTGGAGCAGGGGGTTGCTGCACTAGGACTGGTTGAGGTCTCTGCTGCCCTTGATAAGGTGGCTGATAAGGTTGCTGTGGCCTGTTGTATTTGGTACTGATTCTGGTATCTACCCTGTGGATATGGCTGAGGGTAATTTTGCCTGCTCTATGGTGCAGTACTGGCTACTAGGATTCACCTGGGGTTGGGCCATAATGGGACATACATTTGCCATATGGTCACCTCCACAAGTGTAGCACCACTTAACTGGGGCAAGTCTTGGAATTTGTTTGCTAGAGACACCTAGTTTTTGAGCTACCTTCTCTGCAAGTTCCTCAATGGATGTGGATTGACCAGATGTGAGGCTACTAGAGCTATCCGAATCCTTATAGATTTTTGATAGTTCTAACTCCTCACCTAGATTATCCTCAATGTCTATGCACATGCGCACGCACTCTTCTATAGTTCTTGGGTCCTTCAGATACACATATGACCTGAGCTTGGTGCTCAACAATCCATCTAAGAACAAAGCCACTTGCTTGGCTGGTGTGGGTAGCTCAGGCATCGGGCACCTCTCTAGGTATTGCCTAAACCGTCTTCCTACTAGTCTGACCGTCTCTTGAGGTGTTTGCTTGAAGCTATGAATTAGTGAGGAAGTGTTGTGCCTTATGCCGCTCTTAGAAAACTCAATGATAAATGCCTCTAGGAGCTGGTCTATGTTTCTGAAATGCCTCTCGTTCAGTGGTTGAAACCATGTAAGGGCAGTGTTCCTAAGGGTTAGACCAAAAGCATTATATTGTGTGAATAGGTCCTCTACTTGTTCAGCTTTCAAGACTTGCCTAAATTCTGCCACATGGTCATAAGGGTCTCCAGTGCCATCGAAGTAATTCTTCATGGACTTCACCAGTTGAGTTGGCCTCAGGGTCCTAGTGTGTTCTCTCGGCCTTGGCAAAGGAAAATCATCAGCATTTCTTTGGTTCCTTGGGTCTCTAAATCTCTCGGTTTCTTCTCTATCCGTCCCTGTTCTCCTTCTTTCTCTTCCCTGGGGGTTGGCAAAGCTTACTTCAGGTCTATCTCTACTTCTATCTCCTTGAGCTCCATGAGCTTGGGAGGCGCCAGCTCCTTGGTGACTGTAGGACATATTGGACCGTGGTTGGGGAAAAACAAATTCACCCTTCCATGTGTAGGCATGTCTGCCATGCTCGGTGACCACGAAGATCCTCTCTGATGTATTGTCTAGGTAGGTTACTTTGCCTGGGCTATCAGGGTCTTTAAACTCATAGATTGTGAGAGCACTTACTTCCTGAGGCTGGGCAGTTTTATACCTCCAAAAAGTCTCATCCGTTTCTCGGTTTAAAAGCAAATCTATGCTTTTATTATCCTGTGGAATCCACTCTAGAGTCATGATTCTGGTCAAGACGGATTTACCACGGGGAGTTCTTGGCTCTCTCTCTAAATTCCCTTGCTCTATATCACCCGTGTCAGTCTCTGCAATCACATTTCCAAACTCATCTGTTTTATCAGGAAGAGTGGTGACTACATATATAGTCCCCTCTTTATCTAGGTATGCTCCATTCTCGAACTTGACTACCGGGTGTTCTAGTCCATGGGGTTGATCGGGGTTCTTAATCTGGACCACAGATCTTCTCAGGCCATCTTCGTAGATGCGAGCACCTAGACGATTAGTCCTGATGTATTCCAATTGCGTCTTGTAAGGTCCTTCTGGCTTTTCTAGATAAGCCACCCCTGAACTACCTACAGGTCTCTCCATGTTATAGGACATCTCAGAATCACTTGTTTCTGATCGGGGAGTGTATGGGTAATCACTCAATTGTTGGGCCCAAGACCTAGCAGTGTGATTGACACTAGCTTCAGAAGATCTGAGGCTTTGTCTGTCTCGGCCTAAGTGTCTGCCTGACCTAAGGTTCATATGCCTGGTTTCTCTACCCCCTTAATCCCAAGTACACTCTCGTTGCAGGTTAATTGGCACCAATCACTTTGTTCTTTTTAGTTGATTATTATGTTTATGATCTTGTCTGATATCACGTTGTCAGGAATACTTAAGTAAATTTCACGTGATAATTGATCGATTCAAGTTTACTATTTTTCCCTTAGGGTTTTTGCACTTAAGTCCTACTTAATGCTTGCACTTGGTTGATTAGTTCTCTTAGACTTATTTCGTGCCTGAAGCTGACCTAATTAATTACCACACCTAAGTGGTACTTAGCCTAAGCTAGGAATTGACAAAGGAGGGTTGAGAGAACTCCCAACCTCAATACTCTGGTTGCTCAGACTGCTACACCAACCCAGGAAGCCTTCTCCCAAGCTTGGTACTCACCCTTGCTAGCTTGCCTTGGAATACCTTGAGTGCACGCAATGTTCCTGCAAAATTTCACAAGTTAATATAGCTCATTTACCACAATGAATTGAAAGACACACATCAACAATTATGGGCCCCCCTTGGAGTAACTCACTGTACCCCCAAAATCTTATGACCACCTAGTTCCACCTAAAGGTCAACTTAAAAATACATGTTCTAAAACTCCCCGTATGATTCTTACAAAAACCAGTCAAGGTTCACGTAGGATTCTCAACAAGCTTTCCAACGAGACCAAAATCTCATCAATCGGAGTTCGTATGGTGAAGTTATGACCAATCAGGCACTTAGGGGTCAAAACAGGCTCTCAGGTTTCAGGAGATTTCTCCCTGGTTTCTAGGTCTTTTGCCCACTCCTAGGCTCTAATGTTATCCCAATGTGTCCAAAATTAAGCCCACATATACCTCAATTCACTCAATTAATTCACTCTAAAATTCCATGCGTTAAGCCCATGTATCGCGATAGGTCGGGTCGAAGTGTCGTGATAGGTGGAAGTGTCTCGATAGGTCAGGGTGTCGCGATAGGTTGGGGTGTCGCGATAGGTCGGGGTGTCGCGATAGGTCGGGGTGTCGCGATAGGTCGGGGTGTTGCGATAGGTCGGGGTGTCGCGACAAGTCGGAAGTGTCGCGATAGGTCGGGGTGTCGCGATAGGTCGGGGTGTCGCGATAGGTCGGGGTGTCACGATAGGTCGGAAGTGTCGCGATACTCCGGTGTGTCGCGATACTTCGGTGTGTCGCGATACTTCGGTGTGTCGCGATACTTCGAGGTGTCGCGATAAGTCGTGGGTATCGCGATAGGTCGAGGTGTCGCGATAGGTGGGGTCGGTGTGTCGCGATACTCCGAAGTGTCGCGATAAGTCGTGGGTATCGCGATACTTCGAGGTGTCGTGATAGGTCGGATTATGGTGAATTTTGCTATTCTGTCTAGTGATCCTAGGAGCTCTGGGCCTGCACAGTGTCGTGGTGCACTTAGAATCGTGATCGGGTGAAGTTTCCGGAGTGTCGCGATAGCTCGAGCTCGATGCCTCGGGGCTTGCGCAGACAAAAATCCGTACTTGCTGAGCTTGCTGGAGATAATGATGGAGCTGAAACCTACAAGAAACATACAAAAAACATACACAAACAAGGACACACACTTGCTCTCTCTCAAACTCGCACAAAGCAAATGAGGGAAATGATTTGGAAGTGGGAATATAAGGTGGTGAAGAAGATGAAGATGGAGATGAAGATGGAGATGGAGATGGAAGAACGAAATCAGAAATTTACCTACTACTTACCATTCCAACGCGTCCTCTCTACGTCTTACCATCACACGCTCGTCCTCAAAGCTCAATCCCCGACAACGGCGCCAAAATTTGGTGTAGCTCAGTGATGAGTAGCACCTCCTTTAATGTCAATCCGGGAAGACATGAGGATGGTATGATGACCTCGAGCAAGTGAAGGCACAAGTGCGTGAGTGAGAAGCACACAAACATGCACACACATACACACACGCGCACACACAAGGCAAGACAAAGACTGAGAAGCAATGGAGTTCTTTAGTTTACTTCCAAAAAGCTCATACAAGTTCAAATCAATTTCAATCCAGCTTCAAAAATGAGCTCTCTAGCTCTATTTATAGTTTTTGACTAGGTTTTGGCCCTGTCCAGACCTAGTGTCTGGCCTAGTTAAAAATTAGGTTCTAGGGCCTATTTGAAGACTCAAACGAAGTCTAAAAATTATGAAAATTGGTAGGTAGCTACTTCAAATGCTCCTCAAGCTCAAGGACTCCTTGGCTTGCACAAAATGGAGCTACAAAAATATGAAATGGTATCTACAATGGCTTTTAGTGATGAAAATCACTATTGTTGTAGGGATTTCTTCTAACGATTTGACATACATATCTTCGAGCTCCCTACTTGCTCCTTCTCCTTGTGTGTCCACCTCTTCGATATGCTTTAGTGTCCTGAAAAAAATATTGGCCTACTTGCCAAATCGTCGTTGACTACCCTGTCTGCTTGTGCTTTCTCTTCTCTTTGACTCCCTTCGTAAGCTTCCTTGCCTTGTGAGTCCTTCAGTTCCAACACTAGACATCTCTTATGTTGTTGGAGTAGTAAGCAGGTTCCCTAATAAGCCTTGCCAAAATCATTGGAAGGCAAACATGCGGATATTCAGGTATGTGAAAGGAACTTTTGATTATGGTATTCTTTATGAAGAAGGATCATCTCTAGTCGAATACTGTGACTCAGATTGGGCAGGAGATATTGATACTAGAAAATCAGTTTCTAGATATTGCTTTTCTTTAGGATCAGGGATTTTCTCTTGGATTAGTAAGAAGCAACCGACTGTAGCATTATCTTCTACTGAAGTTGAGTACAAAGCTGCATGTGTTGCAACATGTGAAGCAGTATGGTTGAGGAGGATCCTATGGCACATAGGAATACAAGGACAGGAGGCTACAGAGTTGAAGTGTGACAACCAAAGTTGCATGGCCATCGCCAAAAATCTTGTTTTCCATGCATGTACCAAGCACGTAGAAATTCAATATCACTATGTGCGTGAGTTGATTGAAGACGGGGTCATGGAGATAAGCTATTGTCCTACTGAAGAAAATGGAGCAGACATCTTCACCAAGGCTCTTGGGAGAGAGCAACTTCCTGGACACTTTCCAAATCTTGGGATTGGACCAAGGAGGTAGTTCATCGTAGGGTGGACATTGAGGGGGGATGTTAGATATGCTCAATACTCCACCCTCATGTGACCACAAATGATCCATGGTGCTCTAAGTTGTAAGGCCCCCATTATGAGGAGAAGCCATTATGAGAGCCTGGACATTTATGGAACCCTAACTTCCAAGTTAGATGAGGTCTATGTGTGAGCATTGATGGTTGTAGATGATCTTTGTGAGCCTAGCCATTAGGTTAGGTAGAGCATAAACTTCCAGGCCATTGGGTTGCCATTTAAGGTTAAAATAAAGGCCCTGTGGTGTCGTGCAATTTCCCCATAGAACCTTAATGGGGGGAGTGCAGAGGGGGGGCTTGCCCCCTTCTGGGGGGTCGTGGGGCCTATCCCCCCGGCCCGTAGGGCCGAGACGGTAGGACTTCTGGTCATGGAGATATTTTTGGATCGTATATTTTACCGACTATTTTGTATCTCCTGACTACGTTTATCTATACCAAACCGCCTTTTAAAAGCTATATAAGCACGGCCCAGGTTGAGCTTTACATAGCATTACACACTAGTAAGCCCTTCATCTAGAGTCTGTCTAGATCACCATCTAAGCTCCACAATGGGAGCGCATGGGTGGACAACACCATCATTCTGACTGCATTACGCTCGGCAATCTAAGAATTTGAGTTCTCTATCTCTCAGTCTGCATCTATCTTTGTCTGCATTTTTCTCTCAACTCTGTCTATAGGCCTATTCCACTGTGCTGTTATTTTCTTATAGCTCACATTCGGGATAAGGGACTTAGAGAAGGAGATCTTGTGTTGATATACACACTAAAATAACATGCAAAGAAACTACAACAATGAGGCTATGGACCATTAGTTATAAATCAAATCTCCACAAGTGGAGCCGTTAACCTCACCACACTCGATGGAGACATCTTACCCAACTACATAAGTGGTTGTAGGGTAAAAAAGTATATGGAGCCACTTACTGAACAAACGTTAGCAAGAATCTTAGGAGCACAAAATAGGAAGAAGGAAGAGGAAAGAATGCGGGAAGAAGCCAAAATGGAAGCCTTAGAGTGGATATGGAAATAAAAGGAATGGATACGACAATGTGATGAAAGATATTTACAAGGAGAAGAGCCTATCTGTATGGAAAACAACCACACAAACCAAGTAAAAACACTAGGCACTTTCATCCGACAACCATACTCAAACCTAGGTATGGATACAGAGGAGTACCAATTACTGGATTCATTGATTGGCACGGGAGCAACTCTAAGTAGTATATGAGCTTTTGTAGTTGAAAAGCTAAAGGTTCAAATAATTCCCACTAAAGCACATATGATAGGGACTGGAGGCAACATCATTGAGTTCCTAGGAAAGATATCCATGTGTTTACATTTAGGAAACAATACCATGCAGCAAAGGCTCTTAGTCTACAAAGACTCAGACCTTTTGGAAGAACTAATTCTAGGTCAAGATTGGATTTTTGAATTTGAAGTCACGATCCACCTAGCATAAGGATATATATATATATATATATATATATATATATATATATATATATATATATATATATATATATATATATATATATACACACACACACACATATATATAGATACATACATACATACATACATACATACATACATACATACATATATATATATATATATATATATATATATATATATATATATATATATATATATATATATATATATATATATATATATATATATATATATATACATACAGATGTCTTTAACCTATTGGATGATAAATCCCTAAATTCGACATGTGAGGAAAACCGTAGGATCACCAGTCATGATAACTATATTAAGAAATCTAGTCAAACCCTTTGTCGATTGATTCTACTATTTTGCATACTCATACACCTTGTTCTAATTCGCATAATCAGCCCATCCCTTCTTCTCAAGAAATTAATCATGAGCGACTTCGCAAGGCTATTCATCCTAAAGAAAAATGTGATAAAGTAACCACTTACCCATCCTTGAGGACAACACAAAAATGGCATCACCAAGGTATAAGACAAGTATGGATTTAGAAGGATCAAGTTCAACAATACAAATGCAAGGAGAACCTGGAGACACACAAAAAATCTATGAGGAGAGGAGCCAATGAAGATCAAAGATTATGACAGAATGGATCAAGGATACTACAAGTGTGGATACCCAAACAATTATGGAATGTTCAAAGATCACAAAAGCAAGTGTGGATCCCAAAAAAGACAATGGATAGAGCAAAGAAGGAAATAAAGAATTTAGACAAAACAACTCACATGAGGGCCAATGACTTCAAAACCTCCCCTAAAGATCAAAGATGAAGAGGACCAAGAAAGAAAGCAAATCTCGAGAAGAAAGACATGTACATATGGAGGATCAAGGCAAAGGACACAAAATCAACATCACCACAGGACAAGACCAAGAGAAATCAAAGTACAACATTAGTGTGGAAACCAAAGGGGCAACAAGAATGTGCCAAAACAACAAGAAGAATCATTCTTACACTCAATTTAAGGTGAATGCTCCAAGAGTATGCACTATAGGGCCACACTACAAGGCCACACATCCGACACACAACTTTTTCAAAGGGTTTAGTGGTGCACATTTCCTTCCAAGGAATAAGACTTAGCTTGTACCATAGTAGTCTAGAAAATTTCACTAACACATATTGATTTCTTTGGCTATGAATAAATTTTATGTTTTCTTTCAACAAAATGAAAATGAAAATGAAAATTGCAAAAATATCATCAGGTATCATGCTTTTCTCAAACCTGTGGGAGGTGAGCGGGATTGCAATGAATGATGATTGATTGCACACATAAGAAGAAGGGGATTTCTTTAGACTTGAGATTAATTATCGATTCTATTTCAAGTGCAGATGGCTTTTGAAGATTCCAAAGTGACACAACAAGAGGAATTTTTTTGCTATTTCCTTTGGAAAGTGCAACCAAAGCAAGAGGACACTAGTTTTGACAAGATCAACTAGTAGGTGATCATATGTTTTTTATCACAATCAGAATCATGGATAGGGATCACCAATTCCCTGTAATGTCTCAAGATCTCAAAATGTTGCATTAGCTACCAGGAACAATAGATACATGGACCAAAGCTGGCATTGAGGTATATCTAAGGTTACCAATTTATAAGCTAGATTTTGAAAGGTGTACCCAAGTCATGAACACCCCACACCCTTCACTAGAAATTTCGATAGCGTTCGAAGCAAGGGTGATGAATTCACAAGGTGATTGTCAAACAATCAAGTTCACTCACAAATTGATCAAAGAAGCATTTAATTGGACCAAGAACAACCTTACACACCTAAAAGAGGAAAGTCATGAAGCAAAGAAACGAACATTGTTGGATATCAACATAATTGATATAGAGGAATCTATATGATTGATACATCAACTTTTGTTTCCTGAATATGCATAGATACACAACACCTCAAAAAATAGTAGTGCAACTACTGTCACATGAAACAGGTTGGAAATCAAGTCAATTTCAGACCATATGTACAAGAATGAATCTTCGAAGAAAATGAGCAATGGGATAACAAAAAATTCCTAATGGGAGTGTTCCATTGCCTGTATTAATATATCATGCACTAAACATCTGGGAACACCTCAGTGAAATGCCTTCTACGATAGAAATGGCTAAATATGTGGAGTCAACCACTGTTCCAAAGAAAAGAAAAAGTGGGGTAATAATAGAAGAAGTTGGCACAAGCTTGAAGCCATCGATGAGAGGTGCAAAAAGTATACGAGAAGAATTTGCAATAGAGGTAAATCCATCTTTGAAAAGAGCACATGCAATTCTGAAAATAACTCTGGTGAAGCCAACCCCAATCACGGAATCTAAATTACAAGCATCACTACAAGAACACATGCATACAAGGAGCACAACACACAATATTGAATGTATTATCAAGAGAATGTAGAAAGATAAGTTTAGGGTTATAGGCATATATACAAGCCAAGGGAGAAAATTCTCCTAAAGAGGGAAAAGAGTGCCCCGATGGTCCTAGTGTGTTCATGCACATCACTACCAAAATATATCAACAAATTCATGCCTTGAAGTGTTGTAGCTTTACTCCATCCAAAGCTTTGGTAAACATATCTGCATATTGGCCCTTTTTACTCACATGCTCCACCTTTACATCCTTTGGCATGATCTTGTCTCTAATAAAATGGTAGTGATCTTTAAATTCATGAAATGAAAAAAGAATCTGAGCAATTTGAGGATTTAAAAGAATATTATCTTGTATGCCATTTTGGAGTGTTTAATTATCAAATTGGAGGCTTCAAAAATGTTTCCATACATTGATAGTTGTAGACATTAATAGATACATTCTAGAGAAAACCATTACTGTCATTAGCAAAGAGTGTTAGAATCATCTGGACCTCGCTACGGGGAAGAGTGAGGCCCTAAATATGTTCCAAAACAACTTTATGATCAGCAAGGCAACTGAGACCATCAGTTGAGATAGCAAAAAGAAAACAGGTTAGAGGAGAACCTTGCTATATATATATATATATATATATATATATATATATATATATATATATATATATATATATATATATATATATATATATATATATATATATGTGTGTGTGTGTGTGTGTGTGTGTGTGTGTGTATGCATCTATGTATGTATGTACGTATTCCCCCCTCAATAAAAAAGACGGTGCCCAATTTACATGCTCACATATTTTCAACAATAACTAAGAACTGCTTGAAGCATATAAAAACTTCGGAGTTTGTTTTCAATGGATATGCCCATGCATTTCTAGAGAAGTCATCAATTAAAGTCACGAAGTAAAGGTAGCTCCCAAATGAAGATGTTTGCATAGGACCACACTGTATTTTTCCCAAATTACAAGCTTCATTTGAGAGAACATGGATTGTACATATTTGATAAAAAAAATTGACAACCAAGCCAATCTTATTTGTTGGAGTTTGAGGTCTGCAAAACCATGCAAGCAACACAAGGAAGAAGAAGAAGCTAGAGCACAACACATAATACTGAATGTATTACCAAGAGAATGTACAAAGATAAGTGACCTGTTAGGGTTATAGGCATATATACATGCTAGGGGAAGAAACCTCCTAAAGAGGGAAAAAAGTGCCCCAATGGTCCTAGTGTTTTCACACACATCACTACCAAAATATATCAACATTGTCGAATGTTGAAACTGACAACAAATTGTTCTTCATCCCTGACATATATAAAGCATCCAAGAATGTGAAGGAACTCCCATGAGGAGTAGTCAAGATGATCTTATCAACTCACATTATAGGATAAGAGGACTTATTAGCACATGTGATAGTATTACTGAAGCATCGATGTTGTGAGATAATATGTTTGGTTGTCCCATTATCAAAGTACCAAACATTTGAGTCCATTGCAAACATACATTGCTCATCCAAAGATGTTTTATATCTGCAAACAATAGTAAATTCCATTCTTCATTCTGAAGAAGATTAGCTCTCTCTGTTTCAGGTGTAGAGTCCTCTCCCACAACCATTCCAACCTCTTTCTTCTTTGCCTCTTTAGTAGCTAATTTAGGAAAACACTTTATGGCATGATCATTTGCCTCACAGTATTTGCAAAAATGTTTCTACTTTTCTTATTTCATGTCATCTTTATCCCATCTTCAAGTGTGCAACATTAGTAGATTTCTTCTTACTTGTAGATGAGCTCCATTTACCTTTTCCCTTCTAACTAGCTAAGAAAGCTTGATTTGCACCATGCATAATTGACCTCTTCTACTTGGAATGATCTTCCTGCAACAGAACTATGAGTAACTCCTAAAATGTTAAGGCACTTGGATTGCCTTTCATAATCAATTGAAGAGTAGAAGCAAAGCTCTAATATGAACCTGGAAGACCATTAAGAACAGTCTACACAAGTGAACTATCTAACATGATTTCAACAGAGGAAAGGAAGTGCTCCTTTAAATCTTTGATCTTTGACATAAAATTGTCCCTAGAATCTCCTTCATTCATATGATTAATCTCCATTTGTTTTCAAAAGCAAGCAACAAGAGCCTCATTTCTTGTCTGGCATAAAGTTATAAGTGTATCCCAAGCATTATTTGTTGTCTTGTAGGAGTTAATATGAGGATAATGGCACATTTGATAGAAAAAACTATCTATGCATGTGTTTGAGCATCTTTGCCATCCCAACAAAGTTACTTTGTAGTAGGTGTAGCAAGAACTCCAGGACAATGAGAAAATTAAAGATCATCATCTTCAACACCATCTGCATGGTGGAATCATTACCGGTAGGTTCACATGTTTTTTTATTCAAATTGGGTTCATTGCTATGACACTCATGTCTCCATTAGTGGTTTTTGCTTCATGCTTGGTGGCTCATCCATATCATGGTTGATTAAGAAGCAGCCTACTATGGAAACTTCTAGTTATGAGATTAAGTATAGGGCATCTTTCATGGTGTTTATTGGGTGTGTGTAGCTGAGAAACCTTTTGACCAATTTGGGTGTTCATAAATCTTTTGCCACCACCATCTTCACTGACAGACAGAGGGCATTCACACTTGCAAGGAACCTTATGTTCCATTCTCGCACAAAGCAGAGTAAGGTGCACTATCATTATGTCAAGGAGAGGTTCTTTGCTAGTGAGATTAGTTAGGCTCATGTGACAAGATAGTGTTGCAGACCTTTTCACAAAGGCTCTACCTAGGGAGATGTTTAAAGTTTTTTGAGAATCTTTGGGATTACTTCCTTTTGTGGATTTCACTTCCTTATACATGAGTACCTGCTTCTTGTTCATCGCATCAATCCCAAGGGGTAGTTGATGATATATTTCTATAGTGATGTGTGTGAACACACGGATTGTTGGGGCACTTTTTTCCCTCTTGAGGAGGTTTTTTATTCCCATCTTTTATATATACCTATAACCTTAACATGTCACTTATCTTTTTGAATTCACTTGGTAATACATTATGTATTGTGCTGTGCTCGTAGTTTCTTCTTCTTCTTTGTGTTGTTCATGTGCTTTTGCACACCATAAAAACAAATTTCTCTGTCATTGTACTCATTTAGGTTGATATCAAGCATCATTTTTCTCTCATATAGTGCCCCAAAGGTTTCAAAATTCTCAATTTTTTCTACTAAGTGAATTGTGAGAAATCGCCAACTTTGAGAACCTATATCTCTGCACATAGGTAGAGAGTGCTTAAGACAGATAGACTATCGTTGCTTTGATTGAATTCTTGATTGAACGGCCTTAGGGTCTACTTTATGTTTATAAATTTTCATATTGATTCTCTTTCTAGTTGTAGAGAAAAGTACAAAATAGTACTATGTGTGGATCTTATGGAGCACAACCATCTTCCATAGTTGCATACATACATACTAATATACATATATACATATATATATACATACATAATACATACATAGATACACACATCTCTCTCTCTCTCTCTATATATATATATATATATATATATATATATATATATGTATGTGTGTGTATTTATGTATGTATGTGTGTGTATATACATACACACACACATACATACATACATACATACATACATACATACATACATACATACACACACATACATATATATATATATATATACACACACACACACACATATATACATACATACATACATACATACATACATAGACACATACATACATACATCCATACATAAACACATACTAAACAAAAACCCCTTGTTGATATCTACTAAATGTATAGGAGGCTTCCAGATGCGTGTACTGGCAAATCAAAACATGTCTTACAAAATAAATGAGCAGTTAGGGTTATATATGTATATACAAGCCAGGAGAAAATCCCTCCTAAAGAGGGAAAAACATGACCCAATGGTCTTAAGTGTGCTCACATACATCACTTCCAAAATATATCAACAAATCCATGATTTGCAATCTGGTACAAACAAAATTGTGAAAGCCTAACTACACCTCTATAGAGCGAGGAGAAAATCTATTAGAAAATGAGATAAGAAAGTAAGAGGACTGCTTGATGAGTTTATTACTTTAGTGAACTAAGAGTGAAACTCATGGAACTCATACAAATAAAGAACCAAATCCAAAATGATGCTTATATAAAAGTTCTACTTTTCCTAGAATCTAGTTAACTACCCACCAATTAGTGTAGGTGCACTTTTTGTGGATAGTTGAGAATTTATAAATTGATTGATTTTGGTGGATCTCTCAAATTTATTCCACAACTCTGGGTCCTTCATTTTGATTTTTCCACTTGCAAAGGTCATGGATAAGTCCTTTTTTTTCTGACACTTGATTTTCAACACTCCCCCTGAAGTCTCAATACTTAGGTCCTTCATTCAATGCATGCCTTGAAATTTTGTATCTTTAATCCATCCAATGCTTTGGTAAACACATCCACATATTATTCCTTTGTACTCACATGCTCCACCTTTACATCCCTTGACATGATCTTCTCTCTAATAAAGTGGAAATGCACTTCTATATGCTCATACATTGCATGGAACACTAAGTTTTGAGCCTAGCATATGCTACTTATGCCATCCCACAAAATAGGTACTTGCTTAACCTACACATCAAGATAAACAAACAATTTCTTGAGCAACATGAGCCCACAAAAGATGTGCTTACCGTTGTGGGAGCGATTCGCGATGGTTGGTGGATCAAGTCAACTGTCTCGCTAACGGTGCACGTGGGGTGTCTATGGCAGGGCACGTATTTTTACTAAGGACCATAAGGAAGTGCGTTTCTATACCTATTGACCGCGTCTTTATAAGATGGAATGATCAGCTCTTCACTAATTATTCTATCTTTTACAATTTCAGTTTCGTTTGAATCTAATTAGGAACAATCAGTATTTCTTTTTATGAGTGGAGGAAACAAAACTTCACTATTTTCAAGGTCGGGTAAAACAATTGAAATCAACGGTAACACTCTAGACAATCGATGATCATAATATAACGAATACAAAGTTTCCTCTACGACACAATCCTTAACTAATTCTTCATTAATTGTATTATTTACTGTATTTTGTGAAACACTAACCTCTAGTGGAATAGGAAAAAGTATTTCTAATAAACAAGAAGGTAAAGCACATTCAATAGAAGTACTACTTGTAGATGCTTTGTCAGACATGTAAAGATAAATGCAAATAAATGGATTAGTATTTTTTAAATTGTATTGTATAAATGATAGAAAACTAAAATTTGTCCTATACAAAAGCTAAGAAACAGAAACAAGCAACAAAATCCCAGCTTTGTATATTTTGTCCAATCTTTTGTTCATCAAATTCATCTTCAAATGATCTGCAAAATAACATGAACGAATAAGTATGTTTTCATGAATAAAAAACACTCATTTATAAATTTAATATTCAAAACTTAACATATTTTAAACTCATGCTAAGATAAACTAATTAACTTCCTTATATATCTCATAAGCACATACATTCATTCTTATTACCTATCTACTTCATATATGCACGTGCACTCATGCAGTCTTATACATATGCATACATTTATCACTTCTATACATGCACATTTCAATATACATGCACATTCATACACCTTTCATGCACACATGCACACATCACTTAAGCTCACATACATTCATTACTTATGAACACATTATAACATACATGTCTCACTCATGCACACATGTACCTATCATATGCACATGCATAAACTTCACGTGCTTACACTAACTTCACATACATAAACAGACTTCTCATGCATACACATGCATACACTAACTCCACATGCATACACATGCATACACTAACTCCACATGCATACACATGCATAATTTATGCATACATTCACTAACATGCATACACTAACTCACATACATAAACATGCATACACTAACTCACATACATAAACATGCATACACTAACTCACATACATAAACATGTATATACTTACTCACATACATACACTAACTCACATACATAAACATGCATACACTAGCTCACATACATAAACATGCATACACTAACATGCATACATATCTTACATGCATACATGCATACATACCTAACATGCATACATACCTAACATGCATACATGCATACATCTAACTCACATACATAAACATGCATACATATCTTACATGCATACATGCATACATACCTAACATGCATACATGCATACATCTAACATGCATACATCTAACATGCATTCATGCATACATATCTTACATGCATACATGCATACATACTTAACATGCATACATGCATACATACTTAACATGCATACATCTAACATGCATACATGCATACATCTAACATGCATACATGCATACATATCTAACATGCATACATCTAAAATGCATTTATCTAACATGCATACATATCTTACATGCATACATGCATACATACTTAACATGCATACATGCATACATCTAACATGCATACATGCATACATCTAACATGCATACATGCATACATCTAACATGCATACATGCATACATATCTAACATGCATACATCTAAAATGCATTTATCTAACATGCATACATGCATACATCTAACATGCATACATGCATACATACCTAACATGCATAGATGCATACATACATTCATGCTAATGAATTAAATCCAATACATTTAACATACACTTAGTATCATAATAAATAACCTTCTATCATGTCTAAACTAACAAGTATGGGTTGCAAAAGATGGGCTAATGGATAGGAAAAGGTAATGAATAGATATGATCAAATGGGATAAAATCAAAAGCTAAGTGAATCATAATGATTGAGGATAGAGAATTTGGATAATAAGTAAAGAAGTTAGGAAAGGTAAGAATGGAACATAAGGTCGGGGAAAAATCAATGGGAAAGATGAGGAAACATGGCAACTTCATCCCTTCTTCTGCTATCCTGGAAAACATAAAACATTTTTAGGTAAACATATCAAACATTTACTTATGTAATCAACCTAATTATCTATTTATAAACCTAACTACTATATTCAATATTTATCTTTTCATTGCATTCAAACATGAACCTAAATAAGTTACTTATTGGAAAATCTATTAATTAAAAACACACACACTCATAGACATTCTTAATAAACACATACTAATCACATGCACTAAACATACACATCACATACACTTCATATCATTAAACATCAAACACACACATATTAAACAAAAATACATAAGCACACTAATCATTCACATATACACATATCACATATAAACCATTCATCTCAAACATATATAATCAATATACTTTTTTTTTATATAAAGGAAGTTCGGCAATAGCCTACTCTCCCGGACTTGAATTAAATTAAGAAACAAAGGTACAATAGAAGGGGACTAGTGCCCACGGGACCCCCCAAATCCCACAAAGCAGGGGAAGCTTGGTTGATTCCTAGGTTGCATTACAAAGAAGGTTGATCACCCTCTCATCGCCCTCATGCGGGACCCACTTGGGTTTGAGCTTGTTGTTGATCAAAAGGAGGACTTGATGGTGCCTGAAGGGGGGGGATTTCTTACTGTTGACAATCCTTTTGCCAAGGAGGAATAGAGATTTTTCAATCGACCACTCCCTGGGGGGGTCGCCGAAGTTGAGAGCACACCGCTCCCGCCAAATTTTCCACAGGACTTCCCCTCTGATTGCGTTCCAGAGAGCCGCAGAGCATCCAATCGCTTCACCCAAGAGGACTTGTTTCCAACTAAGCTGTTTCTGAACTCTGATTTTCAGTCCAACCATCTGCCAGATTCTGTAGGAGTTGGGGCAAGTAAGGAAGATGTGTGGGACATCTTCGATTGCACGGTGGCAGCGTTTGCACCACGGAGGGATCCCACAAATTTTGCTTGCCTTATGGTTAGTCCAAATTCCTCGATGAAGAATTTGCCATAAGAGGACCGACTTCTTAATCTCTATAAGTGGGTGCCAGATACCCATGAATTTCATGTCCCACCGAAGCCGCGTCCAAGACAGGCACCACTTCTTGTTGAGGCTGATCTGGAGGTCAGTCGTTTCTTTGATGTTCGGGATTTTGAGTAGGCTATTTCCATTGTGCCATTTGAGACCACGCGCGTTCGGAGCATCATGTCCCATGAGAAGGCGAGTTTTGTAACGATCCCAAGCGAGGCATCTGCTTTGCAAGGTGTTCCATTCTTCGTAGGAGATGTTTATGCGAGGGTCGATATCCTCGTAGTTGATCCAACTGTTGGTGTCATGTTTCCAGAGGTGTTTCCATTTTTTGAATCCTTTGTTCCATAACTTCTTGGCATTTTGAATGTTCCACGACTCCACACTCCGGATGCCATGTATCGGAAACCAAATAGAGTCGTTTTGTTCTGATTCCGGCCGCCCACTTCCAGTCCTCACTAATTCTTGTGAAGCTTTTGACTTTATTCCAGCCCTTCCAAAGAGAACATACGAGATTGGAGCCTTTCGGGAAGACGGGTATCGGGGAGAATAGCAGGGTCATGATGTCGAGGTTCTTCCAGTTCGGGGACCCCATGAGGGCCAACTCATTTTTGTTTCTGAAGATCAGCTTGGCCCACGAGGCCTCCCTATTGCACCAAGCTTTAATCATCCATTTGGCTGCCAGTTTGTTAGCCATGCACCCAATGTCCAGGATGCCAAGCCCCCCGCTATCTCTCGGGCTGGTGCAGATGGCCCATTTGATTTTAGGCACCCCCCTTCTGTTATGATCACCCGTCCAAAGAAAGTTTCTGCAGATGCTATTCAGTTTGGACAGGCCTTGCTCATTCGGTCTCCAGCAAGAAAGGAAATAGATGGTAGACGAGAGGAGGAACGTGTTGATAACCATCGCCCGTCCAGCGAGATTGATTTGCATGCCTCTCCAGTAATTGAGCTTGTTTTCAAGTTTGGCCAGCACCCAGTTCCATCGCTGCTCCATAGAGACGCCAAACCCCAGGGGGATTCCAAGCAGCCGAAAGATTTGGCCCTGCGGAATGATTTGACAGCCATGATCAATGAGAAGGCCAGGTTGATGTCCCACAATGGCCCTAAAGGCGGTCTTATTGTGGTTGATTTTGGATCCAGAGGCCTCACAAAAGGTATCAAGACACCTCCAGAAAGTCTCCAGGCTGGTGTTATCATTGTGAACGAACGCGTTCATATCGTCGGCAAAAAGTCTCATGATGATTTGACTGTGGTCGTGAGGTAGCTGGAGGCCTTTGATATTGCCAGCCTCCACATGATGAGCCACAAGTCTGCTCAGCCCCTCAGTGGCGATGGCAAAGAGAAGGGGGGCAAGGGGGCACCCTTGTCTAATAGATCTTTTAAGATGGATCGCCTTCGAAAGTTTGCCGTTAACGTTAATTTGGGTCGTTGCGTTGCCGAGAAGGGTCGCGATCATCTTGGTGAATTTCTGACTACATCCGAGGTCTTGGAGCGACTGCAGAATATAGTCCCATTCTAGCCTATCGTAGGCTTTGTCAAAGTCGATCTTGAGGAAGACCACATCTTGATTAGACTCATTTGCAAATTGAATACCTTCCCAAATATCCATAATGGTTTCCAGGATGGACCTGCCTTTGATGAAACCTTTTTGGTCCTCACTAAGCCAAGATCTCAGGTGGCACGCAAGTCTGTTGGCAATGACTTTGGCGACGATCTTGTATCCTGTTTGGAGCATCGTAATTGGCCGCCAGTTCTCGATTCTGTTTTTTTCCCCCTTCTTGTGAATCAGCTTGATAATTCCATTGTTTATACAAGAGGGAAGAGCACCAAATTTTAGCGCTTCTTGCCAAACCATCCGAAGAGGGGTGGCAACCACCAGCTTGAAGGATTTAAAAAACTCGTTAGTGAGTCCGTCGGGTCCCGGGCTTTTACCGAGAGGGAGGGCATCAATGACCTCAATGATTTCTGATTCAGAGATCGGGGCATGAAGCAGGGCGTGGAGGTTGGGTGGTATTCTCCGGGGGGAAACCCTAGAAATGGCAGCCATGCAGTCCCTTCTATGGTGGGAGAGGGGGTTCGAGGTTCCCAAGAGTCTCGTGAAGTGCCCTTCGATGATGCCAACATTATCTTCTTCCGAGTTGCATACATTGCCATGTGGGTCTAGCAGTAGGGGAATCGTCTCTCTGTTGTGTTTCCTTTTAAGGATACTGCACATCTCTTTGGTGGGTTTGTCGGCTTTTCCAGCCCACCACTCCTTGAAGAAGACTTGCAAGTTTTTCCTTTGTATTTCTTCCTCGTATCTCAATGCTGCTCTGATTTTTCGGAGACCTTTCTGGGCTTGGTGTTTTCCTTTGTTTACTTCCTCCTCGAGTCGCCAGAGTCTGTGGTAAAGCGCTTCCCTACGAGCCCGCCGCACAATCTCGAGCATCTTCTTAGTTCTGATCATGATCTTGCGAGACTTGTCGACCGCACTTCTCCAGCACTTGGCTGGGGCCAAGCCAGAGGCGAACGCCACCTTCCACACATCGGCAATCTCTTGATGGACGGAGGGGAGAGAGAAGGTGGAAGCGTTGGCATGGAACCACGGAGCCTTGTGGGTCCTGTTGGAAGGTTGAAAAGTGATAACGATCGGGTAGTGGTCAGAGATGGTGAGGTCAGTACGTTGCGTGATGGAAGGGTGGCCCCACAGATGAGTAAAGCTCTGAGAGATGTAGCATCTATCAAGTCTAGCTTTCCTCAGATCCTCGCCCGCTTGGAGATTCGACCAGGAAAAGCCATTCGAGTCTTTGAATTCGACCAGATCCAAATGGAGTTTGGTCATGTCCCACGTTTCTTTCTCCCGACTGTCGATGACCCTGCCCTTGCCCATCCATCTGTCCATAGGGTCCTCCACCATGTTGAAGTCTCCACATATAAGCACGTTGTGGGGAAGCGAGTCAAGAGAAGCCCAAGTGTTCAGCCTCTCCAAATCCCCGTTAGGGGCGTACAAAGAGACCATAGTAACACAAAGGGGAGCACCAAAGGAAACCGCAATCCAGCGGTGATTTACATCTTCAATGGAGTTCTCAAGCTTTTCAAGCCAGGGTTGTTTAACACCGATAGCCGTTCCGCCGGACCCCCGCTGGTGCTTTGTTGGGATCCACACATGGGCCGAGGAAACCTGTCTGAGCCGTTTCAGAAGGTCTTCTCCGTCAATTTTAATCTCTTGAATGCATATAATATCTGGTTTTAAGCTAGTGTCGCGGAGCCATTGACCAATGATGGCCGCTCTTGAGGGGTCGGTTAGCCCCCTAGCATTTAGCGAGATGACAATCATTTTTGTATTGATCCCTCTTTGCGGGAGGGAGCCTTGTCCTTTCTTCTCTTGGCTTCATCTTTCTTTTTCGCTGGGATCTGATCCCGACTTAGAAATCGGTTCTTATGGGGGCTTTTCCAGGGTATCTCCAAAGGCTGTTTCCCTTTGCGGGATGCCCCCCGCTGGGGAGAATTGGGCCCCGTGCTCGGCATCGTTTCCGGGATCGTCGATCCAATGATGGAACTTTCACTATCCATGTTGTCTTCATTATTAGTAGTGAAACCATCTTCTTTGCTTGTAGTGTAGCCCTCCTTGGGGGTTTCTTTGTTGTCAGGGATCTCTAGGGCTTCGTCGTAGTTGTCTACCACAGGTGGCTTCCCACCTGGGTAGTCGAGCTCGTTGATCTCCTTTCCAAGATTGCAATACAAATTGCTGTGTGTGGTAATTGGCAGGTTGTTCCTCTCACCGTTGGCCCTCGGACTTCTTTTCCTTCTTCTTCTAACTTCAGTAAAGCCATCGGTATCAGCTTGTGGATTGAGGAGGCCCTTGCCTTCCCCTTCCTTGATCAAGTGGGTTAAATCGTCAAAGTTGTCTTGAGCAGTTTTGGAGGCTTCTTGAAATCGCTTGTTTTTTTGCCTGAGAGGGCAGTCTTTAATCCTGTGACCTTGCTGGCCACAACGAAAGCACGCGTTGGGGAGGTTTTTGTAGGTGATATCCTGCTCCCAAACATCTCCTTCGCTCATGTCCACTTTGATCGTTGATGGAAGCGGCGAACTGAGGTCGGCCTCGACGCAGATTTGCGGGTGCCATCTAGCATTGAACGAGTGTCTTGCACCCTCATAGATGAGACCACCAATGTCTTCTCGTGAAGCCAACGGCTTGCCGATAGGGGAGACTATGTCTCACACGAAGTTGTACAAGAAGTATGGGAGGTTAGGGAGCTCAACCCAAAGAGGGTACCGAAGTGATTTCGATTTGTCGGGGGTAAAGTCCGGGGACCATCTGAATAAGCACAGGGTCGTCCGACCGAGCTGCCAGGTGCCAACGCTTAGGGCTTGGAACGCCATCTCTTCATTTTCAAAGACTAGCAGCATGTGGTTTGCTGGTAAGAACTGACATTTGCTGACAATTAGTCCTCGGGGGAACCACTCTTTTCGAAGCCATTGTCGCACGATTTCGAGCGGGGGCCTAGGGCCAAACACTTGGCCGACGAGGCAAACTTTCTTGAGCTCCTCCTGAGCAGACAGAACTGCGGGTCTGCTGAGGGACACGATGGGGGATTCAACACTTTCGGATGCCCCAGGGGCGGCACATGACCCCCCCTCCAGCAGAGCGGCCAGAGTGCCCGTCTCCCCAGGGGGGGGGGCCCGATTACTTTGCACGAGAGAGGACGAAGCCACATCCATGGCCGAAGGAACATGCACCACTTTTAATTTTCAATGCCCAGCGGCAAGACCCTCCAACCCAGAGGGAAAGCAGACCACAGACAAGGAAAAATAATCAATATACTTAACGCATATGCATTACATAAATTAAATGAAAGTAAAATGTATATAAATAAAATAAAAATATAATATAATATAAAAAAGAAAAAAAAAATCTCTCTCTCTCTCTCTCTCTCTCTCTCTCTCTCTCTCTGCTCCTACGCGCAGCGCGCCGCCAATTGCAGTAGAGGGAGGGAGAAGTGAGGGCAAAAAAGAAAAAAAAAAGTAAAAAAATAATAAAAATATCTCTCTCATTCTCTCTCTCTCTGCTCTTGCATGTAGCACCCACCACCGGTTGCACTAGAGGGAGGGAGAAAAGAGGGAAAAAAGAAAGGAAAGAAAAGAAAAAAATAAAAAAGTAATAATAAAAAAAATAAAAAATTATCTCTCTCTCTCTCTCTCTCTGCTCCTATGCGTAGCACGCCATCGGTTGCAGAAGAGGGAGGGAGAAGAGAGGGAAAAAGAGAAAATGAAAGGAGAAAAATAAAGAAAAAAGGAAAGAAAAAAGGAAAGAAAAAAGGAAAGAAAAAAAAACAAAACAAAATGTGCATTCAATGAGCTCTCAAAAGTAAGAGAGATGGCATTCTCTCTCCTCCTGCAAGAAAGGACAGCATGAAAATATGTGCACAGTCAATCAAGGCCTAAAGTTTAGAGTAAAATGAAGTACTTGTAAAATAACATAGCTCCTGGATATGACTCCCCTCATTTTATACATGTGAGTAGCCCACCATAGCCCACAATGTCCTAAGTTAACTCATTCATGCAGCCCACATTTACTCCACATCCACTCAAACACAACTCAACCAAAAAAAAGGCATGGGAATTTCTTCCTTTCATTTTACCAAAAAAATACAATATCCACTTATAAATAAATATTCACTTGACCTTTTTTATTTTCACACTTTTATCATCCTTTAGAATTAATTAAATACAACCTTTCAATTATTTAATTAAGTTTAATATATTTTTAATAACCTTAATATTATTTAAATAATTAATTAACATATTCATTTATATTTAAAATATTTATTAAGGTTTCAATTTAACATTTCTTGCCCTATTCATTAACTCCTTTATAGGACCAAAACCTACTTAATTAACCCCTTCACCATAGGTTTACCTTAGACTCCCCTAAAACCATGTTTCTAATCAATCAAAACCTTTTATTTTAGTTTTAAATCTCATCCAAACCCTTAACTAACCCATAAACTAAGCTCCTACCCTATCAAAATCTTTTAGTTTTCTTTTTAATTCTTATATAAACCCTTAATTATCCTTTAAACTTATACTTTTACCCTATAAATCATATTCAAACCCTATATTGGACCCTTGAAAAACCTTTAATTTACATTCAAACCTTAATTAAACCCTTAATTAACCCTTCATTTTTCATCAGATACCCACAACTACATTTGAAAACTCTTTCTAAATACTTTTCATCTTTACACTGAAACCCAAATCATCAAAACTTCATGTCCTGCAAAATTTAAAATAACACTTAAGTTAAAATTTCATAAATTATTAAAACTTAATTTGATCAATTAATCTTTAATTTTTTAATAATATTTTAGGAGTGATAAAATCCTTCCGACACTGTCTATAACCAAATTAAGTTGAGGAGAGAGCCATTTTTTGTTGTTTCTTTGACATTCATGAGATGGTCTTCTCCCCAAGCATGATGATATATCCATTAGTGCTCCTTCCATAATCCTTAGAACTTGCCCAATTAGCATCATAGTAAGATTGTACATGTAATCCATCTTCAAATGGATAATAAATCCTTTCATTCATTGATCCTTTGAAGTACCAAATTACCCTTTTGACTTCAAAAAGATGAGGAACTATCCATGCCTATAGAAATTGAGACATCCCTCTAATTACATGTGCTCTATCTAGTTTTATCATTGTAGCATACAAGAGAGAACAAATAATTGACCTATACATGGTCACATCCTGTATTTTTTTACCCTCATGAGAACTTAATGTGATAGTAACTTTTGATGGATTTGAAACGGTCTTGCAATCACACAATCTGAACTTCCACAAAAGATCCAAGTTGTATTTCCTTTTCATCAAGCATATACCTTCTTCTTTGTACAATACTTCAATTACAAGGAAGTATCTTAAAACCCTTGAATCAGAGATTTTAAAATCAGATCCAAAGTTTCTCTTTATGTCCTTGATGCTGGCTTTCTCATCCCTTGTAATGATCAAATAATCACTTATATACAAACGAAAATAGTTTTGCTACCTTTCTCCTTCACAAAGAGTGATGGGTGTGCATGAATATGATTGTATCCAAATTTTACCAAGTAGTCCACAAATCTTTAGCTACAAGATCTTGGGGCTTTCTTGAGTCCATAAAGATCCTTCTTAAGCCACACAAGCTCCTTCTTGGGGTTTTCTTGAGTCTATAAAGATCCTTGAAGCTCTCCATTTACAAAATCATTCTTTACATGCAATCGGTACATCTTCCAAACTCTAAGGCTGAAATTGCAATCAAACTCCTTATGGTTGAGCAAAACCTTTGAAGAACAACCTCGCTTTATACAGAGAGATGTTTCCATCTGCATGTCTCTTTATCTTGTATGCACATTTGTTGCCAATGTCTTTCATGTCCTTTGTTCATGGCACTAATGATAAGGTATCATTTTCTTCATGTGCCTCTAGTTCCTCCTCCATGGTTCAATCCATTCCCTATGCTTATTTTTTTCTTCAAAAGAGTTAGGTTCTTCACAAGCTATAACTTGACTCGTGTAGGCATAGTGTCATGCAATGAATGAATCATAAATTAAGCCTTTAACAAGGTATTCAACCCTGTTGGATGACCTTACCTCACCATTAAGTGGTAAGAGTATCATCCCCCTTGGTTTGGATGCATTAAATCTTGGAGATTCTAATCTTCATCACTTGTAGAGTCAATGTCTACCCATTGATGGTCTTTAGTATTTTCCTTTGTTGTTTCCTTCACTTGAATGATCTTCATTTCCTGTCCTCCCTTGACAAGCTCATGTTTTAATCTCCTCTGATGGTTTATTTGAAGAGGTTGGAGCACTCATCTCCATGCTTTGTTATTGCTCTTTGAACTTTTTCCCAGTTTCATATGCATCTACAACCTATAACACATATTTTCTACCATATCAAGGTAGAAGCTCGTCAAATATTACATCCACAGAGACCTTAATATCTTTGGTTTCTAAAATCCTTTTTCTCTAGAAAATATCTAGGAAATATACACATATCTACCTTCCTTTCTAACTTGTGTCGCAACTCTTGAGGTATGTGAACAAAACACACACAATCAAGTACTTTGAAATGTGAAAGGTAGGGTTTCTTACCACAGCAAACTTCATAAGGTGTGACTCCATGTACTTCTCAGGTTGGAAACCTATTCATAATATCTATGAATTTATTTACTAAATCATCCAAATAAGAACCAGAAGCTTCATTTAATTTATAAATCTCTGTCCACATATGGTATATATATGTTGTTCCTCTCTGCCACCTCATTTTGTTAAACTATATATCTATGAGTGCGTTTCCTTTTGATGTGATGACCATGTAGAAAATCTGAAGATTAATTTGAAAAATACTCACCCCTTCCATCTAATCTAAGGTTTATTATCTGCTTCCATGTCACCTTGCCCACCACTTTTAAGGACCTTTTGAAGTGGTAAAACACCTTTGACTTTGTATTTGTACAATACAACCAAGAAAACCTTTCTTCGAATGTGAAAAATATATATTACCTCCAATGGATGAATCCCTTGTTGGTCCCCATACATATGTATGTATGAGATTCAATACTTCATTGCTCACTTGTGCTCCCCTCTTGAATGGAAATCTCCTTTGTTTTCCTAATTGACAAGCATGGTAGAAGTGTTGTATATTTTGAGATGAGAGATCATGTAGATCACTCATAAAGCCCTTTCTTTGCATTTCCTTTATCCTTTCAAAGTTTATTTGGCCAATTTTTTAATGCCACAAGTCGATCTCTATAATGTATTTATTTGCAATTCACAAGTAGATAATGTGAGGGATTGATGGTTTACCTCCATCGTGAAGAGTATTCCTCATTTCGTTCCTTTTCCTATGAGCTTTTAGTCCTACATGGGGTCTTCAAAGAATCATCCTTTATCATTAAACCTCACTTTGTAAGCTCTTTCAACCATTTGACGTACCAAAACCAAGTTCTTGGTGATGGTTGGAACATGCAACACATCCTTTAACACCTTGGAGATTTGAGATCCATTCAATAGAACATCTCTCACATGTATAATCTTATGCTTAGTGTCATCTCCTATTTCTAAATTTCCTTGAGTGGTGGGTGAGTGTGAATTAAACAAAACATCTTTTTTGCAAGTCATATGGTTCCTAAAACCGCTATCTATGTACAACATAAAATCTGAATTGACTCTTTCACTTGAACCTTACATCATAAGCAAGTTTACATTTCTTGAATTTGTTGAAGTATTGGAACAATTTAGTTGGTTCCTTTTGTATCCTTTATTGCCTGCTCCTTTGTATAATGGCCTACATAAAGGAAGCATCCTCTATTGAATGTTTCTATTCCTTATGGTATTCCTCACATTCCTCTACTCATCCCTCTTGCTCTTGATCCATAACTTTGGTTGGAGCCTTCTTGATTTCTTGAGATTGAGTTCGGCCTTCCTCTCCCTCTATGTTGAGAATTTTTTCCATCTCTCTTGTGTTTCCCTCTACTCGCATAGAAAACTTGGGCTTGGTTGCCCTTTGATTGTGAAACTCCTTGTTTCATTGTCTCCATCACCATCAATGTGAATAATTGATAAAATTCTAGTAGGGATTCCCTCAAATACATTGATGCGATGAATGGTTTCAAGATTTTGTCATCTTTCAAGCCATTGCGAGTGTGCAAAACAAGATCAACATCTTTAATCGGGCTCACATATGAGCCTAGGGAATATGCAAGATTCTTAACTTGCAAATCTCACTCATTAATATTAGTCTTAACCTAAAAATCTACTCTTAACTTGCATATCTAAAGAAAGCTTATTCCCATGTATTTTAGAGGAAATTACTTCTTCAATCCATGGAGTCCTACTAAAAATCCATAAGTTAACATTCTTTGTTTCTTTAAGAACTTCTATAGCACCTACCCACTAGATATCTCTCTTTGATTGGACACTCTATGTCAAAAAGGAAGTGGATCCTAAGACTTTATCACCCATTGCATGGTCCATAACTTCATTCATCCATGTCACAATCAACCTTTCCAATTGCCAACCCTTTATAATTTGGCACTCATCAAGCTTTATTATGAACTTTAATTTAACACTACAATATGCACAAAAGAGGAAACATTACCTTAATAAGACACTTGAATGTAAGAAAAGTTCAACACCACATAAAATGTAGTAGGGATACCTTTGATTTTTGAAATATAAAAGTGAACCATTTCTTGTTGAAGCTTATGAAGATTCACAAATATATTATTGAATCTAGTGTAAATAAATCCTTGTGTAGATATGATCTTTAATTGCCTCTTTTTGAATGATAATTAGAGGCATAGCATCTTCTCTTAATAAATATTGTCCAATAGTATGAGCCACATCCTCATTAGAAGTCTTTTTCTTAATAGAAACTTTATATGGGCATGGAAAATTATTTCGAGAAATACCTTGAGTTTGTAAGGCTTGCTTCAAAAGGTTGTACATTGTAGTATACCCATTTCTATTGATGCCCACTTTGTAACATATTTCTTGCAAATCTTGCACCTTTATAAGGTCTTTTGGCTTCTCTAAGAACTTATCTTGAACAATTCTAATGCACTTTCCTGTGCATGTTTCTATAACAGATCCTTTTTCTTTACTATTTATATAACTATTCATCAACTTTAATCATTCTTGAGTTGTTGATGAAGCACTTATGTTTTGAGTAAATGAGCTACACAATGAAAGATCCAATTTCAAACCTTCATTAAAACAAATAAAAGAAAACAAATACTCATCTTGTTGCATAAAAATTCCATTGGCATGCTCCACCACCAACTGAAAGAGCTTCAAATGATGATAATGCTCTTTTCCTATGTCTCATACAACAAGATGCAAAGGCTAACTTTAGGGAACACGTCTTATGGTCCAAAGTGGCAAGAAAAACTACATTGGATATGTAACGGGAATTCTGTGCAGTGGAGAAATTGAGCGTGGCATTAAAGACCTAGAATTTTAAAGAATGATTCCATCTTTCAGCTTGGATGAGAGCAACTACATTGTTTTAGTTCATCCTGTTGAAAAACCTTTTTTTATCTAAACGAGATACCTTTCAGGATGTTTCTTTGTTGTACCTGCTTCTTGCTTTGCATTATTTCTCTATTTTGATTAGAGATGGAAACGGAACAATCGTTCATCGCTTTGTTTTGCATATTTCATAAAATTCAAATTACGTGGTGCTGGAATTCTTTTAGAACTCAAACCATTCATCTACAATGCAGAGCGGTTTTCGGTTTTGTTGGAGTAATTTTATTTGCTCATCCAATACATATTGCGCAAAAGAAGATAATTACACTTGCCGTCAGCTTCTTTTCATATGAATGATTCTTGAGGATGGAATTGAAACTAGCTTATGCAAACGGAAAAAAATTAAAGATCTAGGTATTAAAATCCATAGCTCTTCTTCATGTTTTTTTTTTTTAGAGTACAATGAATTGGAAAGATACACACACCCGACCTCACGTAGAGGCACCCATCTTGAGGAACTTTAAGGCATTCAGCTTTACGCGAGACTTGAACCCTGGCCATCTGTCTAGGAGTACAAGGCACATCCGTTAAACCACACTCACTGGATTGCTCAGCTTTATGTTGGCCTTGAAAAGCGAGAAATAAAGAGGTGTGAGTTCTATTTTCAAGATTTCAAGTCCAAATGGAAGAGTAGATCGGTGACCAACTTTCAAAACTTATTAGATCGGTGTACACGTATAGAAATACCCTCCTCAAAAACAATGCTTAAAACAGGAGGTTTTCATTGTTAGCAAGATAGAAAGTCCCATTGCCACGGACATTGATGCGATCAACCGTTCATGTGGCATAACATGTGACACTGAAAAAGACGATGATTTCTCGCTTATGCAGATCCCATAACGAGTGATTTTGTTTTTAAATTTGCGTGTTCAATAAACGATGAGGAGTTAGCTAAGCGATGATATGCTTTGTAGTACATTATGTGACAACTCCTCGAACGAAAGAGACAAACAAAAATAAGTGAAAGCGTCACATAAGCGATAGATTGGCATCACTTGGATTAAAAAAAAAGCAAGAATGACGCTTAACCAACATCGGGTGTCGTCTACATGATAAACTCAGATAGTCTCACCGTTTGCTTGTTCCTCCTTTTCAATAGTTTGCTATTTTGCCTGTGTATACAATAAGCACATTTTGATTCCTTATTTGTATATCGTGAAACTCTACCTCTCTCTCTCAAGTTTCTCTCTTTGTATTCTCTCTGTTTCTCTCTCTCAATTCTCCTTCATTTTATTTTGGATCTCTTTCAATTCTCTCTCTCTTTTGATTTTTTTTCTTCTCTGCCACTACAACATATGAGGGGTATACTGGGGTTTTCACCAATGCAAATACATGAGCATCATTTTGCCCCGATGCATGTATAAGCTTTGGCATAAGTGTCGGTATCAAACTGTTGGTATAAACTTTGGTATAGCTGCCGTTATAAGCATTGGTATATGCATCGGTATAAGCATTGGTAATCACCTAAACAAAAGTGTCGGTATCCGCTCGGCATACCGACATTCATACCGGCACCTATACCAGCGACCATATCTGCAAAAAGAATTTTGGCAGAGTGTGTTTTCTCTTGCTACGACAACATTACCATGTTGTTCTGTAGCAAAAGACAATACACTCTGCCCAAAAAAACCGAGTACATGTCTAGTGATTTCCGATCTAGTGTTTAGATGATCGGCAACCAAAACATGATTTGATAAAGAGATGAGCAGAATGAACCATGAACCATCTACAAAAGAGATATCCCATAAATGAATCATGTACAAAAGAGATATAAGTGTGGCAAACCACTGCCATATATGAGCCAAATACAAAATGTGGCAAAGCATTGCCATATTGGAACCAAATATAAAATTTTGGTGCACCACTCCCATATATAAGCCAAATACAGAATTGTGGCACACCACTGCCATACACATGCCCAGGGATCAAAACATCTATATCTAAAGTCCTGCAACAAAGCACATTCGTGAGATGAGACAAATTGACATGATATTTATAAACAACAACTAAAAACACCAAACCAAGTTTATAAGCTCACCTCAACATAGATGCTCCCATGAAATGACCACACCATGTCCCCCCAAGTCCTCCAATGGCGCAACCAATCCATGACGATATCCATAAGCCTCCTTGGTTCGTGTCTGAGGATGACCCACTGCCAACTCCTACAACAAATATGCAAAATGTTAGATGAACATACATGACATGCTTAACATAAGCAAATTCAATAATCAAAATGATACTTAAAAACTCATGATGTATAGTGTCATATCTGCCACTACCCAAATGTGATGATCCTCTAGAGCCACCTGTAGATCCACTTCTGGAACCTCCTCCTTGAGAGTGTGACCTCGATCAATGAGATGGACCAACACTTGTATGGTGTTGAGGTGTCAAATGCATATGTTGGCTATTGGAGCCACTAGGGGATGGTTGAAAAGGTGGTCATGGTGGACTCATAAAGCGAGGAGTACCTCCAGCAAGAGTAGCCCCACCCATGAGAGTGACGCCACCGGGAGTGAGGCCGAGAGGAGTGAGATCGACAAGATTGAGGCCAGGGGGAGTGTTACCACGAGCGATCCAACACTGTGATGTAGCATTTATATAAGCGAGAGGTACCTGAGATATAAACTATAAGAACTACTCCTCTATCATGGAATGCAGAGTGACCAGAGGACTATCTCCCATCGTGCTTTGCAACAAAACCCTCAAATAATTACCATACAATAATAATGGTAATATAGAAAAATAATAGTGTACAAAAGAACGTAGCAAAAAAAATAAACACAAATTAGTACGTTGTCGGGATGAAATCCCGCAGGGATTGAGCATTGATTTTTTTTCAAAGTTGATTGATTTTATGAGTTTTGTGTGGTGTTTTCACTGAGAAAGTGGCAAAAAGTGTACATGTTTTGGTCGATTTGATTCACTGAGAGATGCAAAACCATGTAGTTCTTGTAGATTGAGTCTGTGCATTTGTAAATAGCATGGCGCTAACTTTTGACCCATAAAAACCTAGGTTTGACTCTTGAAAATCCTTGAAAACATGAGTTTACCCTATGAAAATCGGACTTGAACCCTTGGAAACCCTTGGGGTTTAAGTCCAAATTGTAATTAAAACCTTGAATTTATGAGCTTGAGTTAGTTGTGAGCAAACCCCTAATTTCCCCGACCAAAAACCCTAGTTTAGACCCTTGGGATTGGTGTTTATCCTAGTCCAAACCCTTAGATTAATTAACCCTGTATATAGTGTGAAACCAAAAGTCTAGGAAAAATTAAAAAGGAGGAAAAGCAAAAATAGAAATAAGAGGTGTGATTTTCCAAAAATAGTAAATGAACATGCAAGGTGGTCTGGAATTAGAAAGTTGAGTAAGGAGATTGGAAACTTCTAGAGAATAGTCCCAAGGGGAGAAGGGCGGGGGAAGCCTATAAATAGGAGGCCAAGCCTCATTTGTTTCTCCTCGTGGATTTTCTTGGTGCATCTATTCTCCAGGTATGGTTTTTTACCCTCCTCTTATTCATTATTTCTTGCTCATGTCCATTAGCCCTCATAGTAGAGAGAGAGTGAGAGGTGGAGAGAGAGAGATATGCTTCAGTTTGTCTAGGCCATGGAGATGGTGCCGCTTTTGTTTACATAGATGAGAATTATTCTGTCCAATTTATAGGACCCCAAGGTTCATGATGTATGCTGGCAGTCATGGCACTAGAAAAGCTTGGACTGTTGGTGATGTTGTAGGAGAGAGAGAAGAGTATGGGCGCTGACTATAGTAAAGCAAAGATGTCACGTAGTTGTTGATGGTGTAGGGGGAGGACTGCTATGGTGATTACGCAGAAGAGAGATAGGAAGATGAATCGTGCATGCCAAGAACATATAATTTTGACCATGTTTATTTCTTCATAATGTTGCACGATCAAAACGGTTGAGAGCCATTCTTGCGCCTTAAGTTTTTGTTATTGAAATTTTGATGGCATATCATGCCTCACATTGAACTCTATGCTGCAGTATTGAATCCATGATCCAATTATGGTGCATGAAAAATATTCATTACATCTAGTCAAACGTTTTCCTTTTGTAATAATTCAAACTTTATCTAAATGTTGATCATAAAATTTTGATCTTCCGATGTAAACTGTGATAATACATGGTTCATTAATTAATATGGAAGTTTCCTCGATCAAATTGAAGATTTCACCTATTTATGATTTTCCTTATTTCAAATTTTTCATGAGATTATTGAGATTGCTGGTATTGCCAAATGTTGTATTGCTATATCCAATTTATGTCAATGAGTCACTATGTATAGGTCTTATATTGCCAAGAAAAATTGACTGTTTCCTAATTATCATCAAAAAGTACTAACATGTTTTCCCTCGCTCCTCGTGGATCTCTTGTGGGACCCTTCTCCAGGTATTGAGATTGATGATTTTGGAGAAGATATGAAGTGAAGAAAGTGATTGAAGACTCGAAGTCAAGAATAACCTCGTGGATCTCTTATGGAACGCTTCTCCAGGTTACGGCATGATTGGAGGCTATTGTGGTTTATGAAGTGAAGACAATTATTTGAAGAAGACTTGAAGTAAAGCATTGACTGAAGACCGAAGATTGGAAGAAAATCTTGGACCGCAAAGATTGAAGCGGAGTCCCGTGGGCGATTTCTCGCACTGTAGCAAGGGGTCTGGTTTATATTCGGCCGATCCGCACTGTAGTGGCGGCATATATATTGTATCACCACACTGCACTGTAGCGGTTTTATTGTACCACCGACCCGCACTGTAGCGGTCATATTTGTATCATTGAGATTTTATTGGAGGACTTCAGTTTCATTTTCGTTGTATCATTGACATTTGTACGCACAACGATTCCGTGTATCAGCGCTATATCTGATTTGTCTCTTTCTCGACGCCTACAGTCTCACGCGTACGCACGTTTGCTCGTCTCTTTCGAGAGGGGGGTAGAGGCCTTACGACGATCGCCACACCAGAGAGAGGGCGAGGCACCCAGCGCGTAGACGCCGCTCGCCAGATAGTGGGAACGGTGCACACACAGGGCCTGATCCAACCCCGCGCTGGCTCTTCCTATACCCCTGACCTCCTTCTTCCCCGACAATGTACAAGTGTTTGCTTCAGAAATCCTCTATTCTAGCATCCTCTTGGAGACCTAATGTAGAGAGGATATCTATCTCTACTTTGGTGACTTCTAGATCTCTTGGTATGCTAGATCCTTCTTGATCATCGTTCTAGTACAACATATTGTATATTACTTCATCCTGAATATTGTCTTCTTCAAATACCTCTTCATCTCGGACAATGATCTCTTCCTCATCGACTATTGAATGAATCTCAGAGTCCACCACAGATGGGGTTTCTTCTGTGTCTATGTTCTCACAAATTTGTCTGCTACATGCAGAGACTTGTAAAACAAATAGCCACTCTGGTTCTTTCGAATCTAGTATAAAGATAACTTGCTCACAGTGTTTTCCAAGTACAAATGTATCTCTTTCATCTGCCCATAGCTTTGTGGAATCTACTTGAAGCAAACCACTCTTATCCCGCCTCACTATTGCATTTCTTCCAGAGGTTACTATTTTGAACCATTTCACATAAAAAAAAAGTAATTAGACCTCCTGAAGGATAGCTTCAATGAAGGGCTTTGGTGTGCTGAGCAAGAGGAGCAAGGAGGAGATGGAGGGAGAGAGAAGAGAGGAGAAACGCGCACAGATGTGTGGGAGTCTCGAAACCCACATAATGATCTCTCTTGAGACAATGCTCTATAAATGATGTATATATATAAATATGGGGGTAAAGTCACATGACCCTTACATCCCCAACAATCTCCCACTTAAGGGTCGATGTGACTATAAGTGGTAACACATACAAAGAATGATGTAGGACTATACAATAATGTTCTGGAAGAGTCTGGATCTCTATGCATACCAGATCAACCTACACCAACTGCCTCGAACAAGGTGTATCCATGCACCTCAAACTGCTCTAGACTCCTATCGACAAGGGTCAAGCTCACATATGACTGATGCAAGAACTGATGAAGTTCCTACAAAGCTCCCACTCACTCTATGCCTGTGTCAATCATCGAACGACTGACAATTCCTAGTGCAAATGCTTCAATAACGACTATAATGTCTGATCTCGAGCATAACAACTCATACATCAGACTCCCGAATGCTAACAAAACTTGTGCTATCCTGGTTAACCTAAGTATGTCAACCATGTCTGTATCCATGGCATCCAAAGCACCATCATCAAGACCAACATGTCCTGACATATCTGTGTCAACATCTGGCATGAGTGAATCCAAGAATGACTGCATGATTGCTGACTCATCAACATCTAAATCAGTCATCCTATCAACTAAGGATGTGTCTAGCTGTGCACCCTAAGAGCTATTATGCTCTGGCATACACTGTGTATCATAAGAGCAATCTTGCTCTACCACACCAAGTGTATAATCATGCTCCACATGAGCTAGTCGCACAACATCAACACCAAGATCAAATTGATGATCAAACTCTAACTTAGTATCATCACAATGCTCTATATGATCCACATCATGCTCGAAAGCATCCAAATGATCATCCAAAGTGTGCTCCATAAGAGCATCCACATGATCAATAAAATCATGCTCTATATAAGCATCATGAGCATTCGAAACATGCTCTACATGTGCATCCTTCTGAGCATCTGAATCCTGCCATACATGTGCATCATGAATGTCAATAGACCTATGTGTAGGTAGAAAAAATGAGACATGATAAGTCTCATGTCGCACATAAGGTTGAACTTCCACTGAGACGAGATTGCCTCTCACATGAAGTACTTGCAGTGGATACATGTGCCCAATCCTAGCACCTCTAACAAGCATAAGTTGTCCCAACTGCAACTGAAAATGATGCTCACCAAGGAATGCATAACATCTGCTCTCTTATAACTGGCTAACTGGAATCAAACTCATAGGGAATGAAAACACATAGCATCCATGTCTAAGCATAAGTGATGCTCCACTAGGTAGCATAAGGCATACATCTCCTGCACCCTCAATGTCATATGCCGTACCATCATTCAAGTGCACACATCCACGACTCTCACCTGAGAATCGACAAAACCACTCATGATGTGGAATAATATGAAAATCGGCTAATGCATCAAGCAACCAAGCCATATGTGTGCTATCCAATGAACAAGAGGAATCATGAGATGAATCATAGGAGAAAGTGATATCACCATCACTAGCATAATCAACTGCCATAGACTCTCTTGAAATCACTACCTGACCTGTATCACATGCATGTCTTCGACATTGTCGTCGCATCCGCCTAAAGCAACGTTGTTGAATATGGCCCTCACGACCACAATGCCAACATCTAAGTCATTGATGTGATCTATGTCTCACATGAGTCAATGGACTCGCATACATATCATGTAGTCTCTGCCCTAATGCACTACATGTCTCCTCATACATCATAGACTCATATATAGAATCCACAAGCTGTAATCAAATAGTGGAGCTGGCCAATGCATCCATATCCATCCATATGTGGGTCGAACATGTCATGAGGCCTTTGTCCATCTCTATGCACATACATGTGTAACCATGCACGAACCAATGTATGCCACATCTGATCTTTCCATCTCAGAAAGGCAGTACCATCAAACCAAGAAGACACCATGCTGGCAATACAATGCCTTGAAGCTTTGAAAATAAGAGCTTGCATACCAAAAAATTCTCTCTCGAAGAAGTTCCAAAGCAAATTTAACCTCCAAGAGCAATTAGGGTTCTTATGGTGAAATTATGATGCTTTATGTTTTGTTGTTTTAGAGGTGATAACCTCTAAATTTGAATCTATGATCCTAAGTAACTTCAAGATCTCATTCTTGGCTATGTAACGAGATAAAGAACACCACAATCGGAGGTGTGTAGCTCAAGATATGCACAAAACAAGCACCTCCTGTCAATTTCACTTTCACTTGCAGTACTACTACTCTATATTCTGCCATTTCAGCGATCTTTCACTCAAAATCTGGATTTATGTTCTTCTACAAAGTTGTAGAGGCTATCCCAAGCTACGCATATCAAGTTGAATCATCTCATTCCAATTTGTAAAACTCAACTTATAACCAAAATACTGACCTACTATCCAAGTGATTGTAGATTTGTCTTCTAATCAGTCTGCGTTTTTTGAATTTTCGATAGTCTAAAACTCCAAACCAGTTCACTGCACATTTGTGCAATTGTAGCCCTGTGTGTTAGCTACATGGATAACTTTAAAACACATGAATCCAAGCTTCTTAGCTCGAGTTATGGCCGAAATACTGAACTGTTATTGAGAGATGTCGACCTCCACTTTCACCTCTTGTGACCTAAGCTTCCATTGAAGCTTCTTGCACACAGGCCTTCAACATGCTCTGATACCAATGAAGGGCTTTGGTGTGCTGAGCAAGAGGAGCAAAGAGGAGATGGAGGGAGAGAGAAGAGAGGAGAAACGTGCACATATGCATGGGAGCCTCGAAACCCACATAATGATCTCTCTTGAGGCAATGCTCTATAAATGATGTGTATATATTAATATGGGGGTAAGGTCACATGACCCTTACATCCCCAACATTCAACATATCTTGGATCACTCCACAATAATCGAGCTGGCCTTCTTGAGCATTGTCATCTCTTGCACTAGCTCTACTTTTTTTGGAAAAAATTCACCATCACCCTACTATCAAAAGTAGACCTATTTTTGTCGATTCGTGTGATCCAAAAGTGTCATCCATGAGACCATAGTGCACCATACCCCTTTGCAAGTTCCTCCTCTTCTTCAAAGATATCTTCACCTGCTACCTTTATTGTGAAACTGCTACATCTAGCCATCTGCTTGTTGGAAAGAATGGAAGAGGTCGAAGATTTTCCAGAAGAGGCAAAAAAGCGAGTGGAACAATTCTTTCAAAACTGAGCTCTTTCCTTTGTGTTTGCATCTCATTGGCAAGCTCATACCTCTCTAACCACTTTTGCATAGGAACCCACGACATCTTCTCCACCATCTTGTTCTTCGTCCATCTCATAAAATGCCTTGAGCATTTCTTCCATGTGTTCATTCTATGTAATGCTACCAGTACCTTGTACTTCTACCTTCCTCTTTGTTCTCTTCCGTCCACGAGCGGTTACCAGTGCAATGTTGTTTGGGTCCACCTGCTCACCAGGGGGATTATGCAAATGGTAGCATAGGTTATATGGTCAATTTTTATCAAAGGATCCATATTCTCTAACTTGTGGAGTACAAATCTGTCGTTTCCTATAAATTTGATACTTGCACTGAGTGCAAGGACATGTCATTCTCTCCACCACATCCAAAGATGCCATCTGATACCATGTGGACATGTTAGGACATTTAATCCCTAAACAAAACAAAAAATCCTATTTTTTATATATTTAATTTGATTCAAGAACCATAATTTCTTATGTATTTAATATATGATTATTATATACTATAATTTTTCCTAATTTTTATAAATATATGATTATATATATTAATATTTAATTATATATATTTAATTTAACTAGAAAACCTATTTATCTGTACTAGAATCATATTTTTATATATATATTTGATTGTATATTGTACTCTTTTTTCTTATATATATATATATATATATATATATCCCAATATTAAATCGATAATCCTATTTTTTATATATTTAATTATATACATGTAATTTAATTAAAAAACCCTAAAATCTGATTTTTTATATATTAAATTTAATTAAAAAACCCTAGCTCTTTTTATATTTATTTATCTATATTAAAATCCTATTTTTTATATATACTTGATTATATATTGTACTTTTCTTTTCTAATTTTTATAGATATAAGATTATATATATTAATATTAAATTTGAAACTCTATTCTTTATATATTTAATTATATATATTTAATTTAATAACAAACCCTAAAATCCTATTTTTATATATTTATTTATATATATTTAATTTATATATTTTCTTATTTTTTTCTAATAAATATTTAATTTAATTAAAAAACCCTAAAACCTTATTTTTATATATGTGATTATATATATGTAAAAAACCTAAAAATCCTAAAGACCTATTTTCTTATATATTTAATTATTTATATTTATTCTTAGTCTATGTATGTAAAAAACCTAAAAGCATAATCCTAAAGACCTAGATCTAAAACATGTATGTATATGTGTGTCTATGTGTGTATTTATATTGTGTATGCATATGTGTGTATGTATGTATGCATATGGATGTGTATATGTATATGTGTGTGTACATGTGTGTATGTATATGTGTGTATGCATGTGTAAAAACCCTTAAATCATACTCCTAAAGACCTAGACCTAAAACATGCATATGTGTGTATGCATGTGTATATACATGTATATGTGTATATGTATTATATATGTATATGTGTACATATGTGTATGCATGTGTAAAAACCCTAAAACCCTAATTCTAACTACCGAGATCTGAAACATGTATATGTGTTTATGCATGTGTATATACATTTGTATGTGTATATGTATTATGTGTGTATATGTGTATATGTGTGTATGCATGTATAAAAAGCCTAAAACCCTAATCCTAAAGACCTAGACCTAAAACATGTATATGCTGTATGCATGTGTATATATATATGTGTATGTGTATATGTATTATGTGTGTATATGTGTATGTGTATGTGTGTGTATGCATGTGTAACAAAACCCTAATCCTAAAGACTACACCTAAAACATGTATATGTGTGTATGCATGTGTATATACATGTGTATGTGTATATGTATTAAATGTGTATATGTGTATATATGTGCATGCATGTGTAAAAACCCTAAAACCCTAATCCTAAAGACCTAGACCTAAAATATGTATATGTGTGTATGCATGTGTATATATGTGTATGTGTATATGTATTATGTGTGTATATGTGTATATGTGTATACGTGTATATGTGTGTATGCATGTGTAAAAAGCCTAAAACCCTAATCCTAAAGACCTGAACATAAAACATGTATATGTGTGTATGCATGTGTATATATATGTAGGTGTATATGTGTTATGTGTGTATATGTGTATATGTGTGTATGCATGTGTAAAAAGCCTAAAACCCTAATCCTAAAGACCTAGACCTAAAACATGTATATGTGTGTATGCATGTGTATATACATGTGAATGTGTATATGTATTATATGTGTATGCATGTGTAAAGACCCTAAAACCCTAATCCTAAACAGCTAGACCTAAAACATGTATATGTGTGTATGCATGTGTATATACATGTGTATGTGTATATGTATTATGTTTGTATATGTGTATATATGTGTATGCATGTGTAAAAACCCTAAAACCCTAATCCTAACCACTTAGACCTAAAACATGTATATGTGTGTATGCATGTGTATGTGTATATGTATTATGTGTGCATATGCATGTACGCATGTGTAAAAAGCCTAAAACCCTAATCCTAAAGACCTAGACCTAAAACATGTATATGTGTGCATGCATGTGTATATATATATGTGTGTGTATGTGTATATGTATTATGTGTCTATATGTTTGTATGCATGTGTAAAAAGCCTAAAAGCTCTAATCCTAAAGACCTAGACCTAAAACGTGTATATGTGTATGCATGTATATATATATATATATATATATATATATATATATATATATATATATATATATATATATATATATATATATATATATATATATATATATATATATATATATATATATATATATATATATATATATATGTATATATATATGTGTGTGTGTGTGTGTATGTATGTGTATATGTATTATGTGTGTATATGTATGTGTGTGTGTATATGTATTATGTGTGTATATGTATTATGTGTGTATATGTGTATATGTGTATATGTATGTATATGTGTGTGTACATGTATGTATATATATGTGTTTATGTATATGTGTGTGTATGTATGTATGCATATGCATGTGTGTATGCATATGTGTGTGTATATATGTATGCATATGCATGTGTGTATGCATATGTGTGTGTATGTATATGCATGTGTGTATGTAATATGTATGTGAGTGTGTGTGTGTATAGGTGTGAGTGTGTATAAGTATATGTGAGTGTGTGTGTGTGTGTATATGTATGTGAGTGTGTATGTATGTGTGTGTATGCATGCATGCATATGCATGTGTGTATGTAATATGTATGTGAGTATGTGTATGCATATGTGTATGTATGTGTGTGTACACATGTGTTTGTATATGTATGCATGTGAGAGTGTATGTAATATATGCATATGTATGTGTATGTATATGTGTATGTATGTGTGTGTACATATGTGTGTGAATGTATGTATGTGTATGCATATGTGTATATGTATGCGTGTATGTATGTATGCATATGCATGTGTGTATATGTGTGTGTATGTATGCATGCATATACATGAGTATGTGTGTGTGCGTATGTATCTCTATCTCTTTCTCTCTCTCTTTTATCTCTCTCTCTTTTATCTCTCTCTCTCTCTCTATCTATCTATCTATCTATCTATCTATCTCTATTTCTAATAAAGAACAAAACAAACATTTACATCTATGTGTGTATGTATCTCTATCTTTTCTATTTTTCTCTCTCATTCTCTCTCTCTTTCATCTCTCTCTCTCTCTACCTATCTATCTATCTCTCTCTCTATCTTTTTCTTTCATCTCTCTCTAGATCTCTCTCTAGATCTCTCTCTAGATCTCTCTCTTTCTCTCTTGCTTTCATCTATCTCTCTCTGTCTCTCTTTCTCACTCTCTATCAATAGAGAACAAAATAATCACTTACATCGATGTAATATTTTGGATCGTTGTCTTCAAAGCCCAATCAATGTCATCTCTCATCTAATTCCAAAGAATTGATGCCAAAAAGCTCCTATGTAACCAAAGAGAAGAGAAATTAGGAAACAAAAAACATAGAGAAAGAGCAAAGATGAAAGAGTATGTGCATCACTTACCAAGATGCGAGATCTAGAGAGAAATAGTGTGTGTCTAGAGAGAGAGAGAGAGAGAGAGAGAGAGAGAGAGAGAGAGAGAGAGAGAGAGAGAGAGAGAGAGAGAGAGAGAGAGAGATTTGTGTGTGTGTGTGTGTGCACAAGACAATGCAGGTCACAATGCAAGTCGTGCTCATAAACTTGATAGCAACACTACTCATTTCAAAATACACGCAAAATGTCAAGTTTTTGCTCTCAGGTCCCGTTGTCGAGAAGAAGGAGGTCGGGCAGGAAGCCGGCCCGGGGGTTGGATCAGGCCCCTTTTACTGGTGTGCGCCGTTCCCGCTGTCCTGTGAGCGGCGTCTGCACGCTGGGTGCCTCGCCTGAACTCTCTGGAGTGTGTGCGATCCTCGTAGGGCCCCTGCCCCTCGGAAGTAACGAGATGAACGTTCGTGCATACGCATGAGACCGTAGGCATCGGGAAAGAGACAAATCCGTTTATACAACACTGATACACGGAAGTCGTGGGATCACTGTGCAGACAAGCGCAATGATATGATGTGAATAAAAGCGAATGATATAGTGATGCCCGCTACAGTGCGGGTCCGCGATACAAAAATCCGCTACAGTGCAGAACAGGTAAATACAAATAAGTGCTACCGCTACAGTGCGGATCGGCTGGATATGACGTAGGCCTCCCGCTACAGTGCAGGAAGTCGCCCTCGTTGCTCGTCAATCTTCAGAACCTTTGCGAGTAGGTCTTCTCTTCGAATCTTCGGTCTTCTCTTTTCTTCAAGTATCTTCAGTAAATGATTTTCTTCACTTCATAAATCGCAATAGCCTCCAATCACGCAGTAACCTGGAGGAAAGATCCACCAAGAAGTTCGATGGGGAGGGAAATCTTTATCTTTAGTCTTCAATGGCTTTCGTCACCTCATATAAACTCCAAAATCATCAACCTGAAAAGAAGTTCCAGAGTCAAGATCCACGGGATGGGGTTAAAACATGTTAGTTCATTTAGAACTTGCGATATGAATACACATTCTCTGAAAATAATTTTTTGCCCATGCTTAGAAGTTTTGTATTTATCAAAACAATCACACACATGTAACAAAGTATTTCTCATTCATGTTCAATAATGCTTAGAGTTTTGCAATTACATACAATCACATGCCAATGCACATTCTCATGCTCAGATGCAACTTAATGCATACTCATTAGTGTATTCATTGACCCATGCTCAAGCATTTTCCCAATAACACATGCATATGTTTCTCTAATTATGTAAGTACACCGTCAACGGTTTTCGTAATAAGAAGCCCACATACGAAAATCTTTCCTTCTCTCTTCTCTTTCTTTCTTCCTTTCTTCTTTCTTTCTTCTTTCTCTTTTTTTTTCTTCTCTTCTACCCTCCATTCTCTTTTTCCTCTTCTTCTTTTTATTTCCCTTTGTATTTCTTTCTTTCTTTGTTTCTATTTTTCTTTATTCTTTTCGTTTGATTTATTTTTCCCTGTCGACTTCTCTCTCTCTCTCTCTCTTAAACATTAGTATCTCTCTCTCTCTCTCTCTCTCTCTCTCTCTCTCTCTCTGCCTCAGCGATCGAATCCTCCACATGGCTCTTCATCCACCTATCTGCGCCTCAGATCAAACACTTCCAGGTGCACAGAGGCTCCGAAGTTCTCTGCGTGTGTGTGAGCTGCAGCCGACTCCCTCTCTCTCTCTCTACAACCTTAATTCGTGCCGTCATCGGATCTCTGCAGCATGTGTCAGCCCGCATCTCTCTCCCAGCCTGTTGGTGCGCCAGCTCCCTCACTTTCGACGTGTCAACAGCGCTGCGCGCTTCTTTCTCTCTACCGTAGACCTTTCCCACTACCAACAAGTCCAACCATCCACCTCTCTCCTGATGTCGTCAATAGTAACCACAATTTCTCTCTGTCCACGTCTCTATCTGCGATAACAGCCAGCTATGGATTTGAATTTGATCCCAAAGCTAATTTCATTCTAATCCCTTTAATTCAACAAAAGAAAAATGGAAGGACAATGCTCGTGGAGGGGATACAACTAACACAAAAAGAAATGGGCCTTCATATAGCTATGACAAGTGAAAACTCTTCCTTCTCTCTCTCTTTCATGGGCATCATAATGGAGAGCAAAACAAAAACATGACCAAGCAGGATTAGACAAGCAGCATACCTGAAAAGAAGTTCTAGAGTCAAGATCCATGGGGAGAAACAAATGAGTTTAGGCACCTATTTATAGGCCCCTCCCCCCTAGGACTTTCCTATAGAAACTTCTAACCTCCTCTCAAACTTTCTAATTTCAGACAACCTTGCATGCTGATTTACTATTTTTGGGAAATCACATCACTTATTTCTATTTTTAAATTTTCTCCTTTTTTTATTTTGGTTTTGGTTTCACACTGTTTTCAAGGATTTCACCTAGGATAAACGCCAATTCCAAGGGTCCGACCTAGGGTTTTTGGTCGGAAAAATGAGGGTTTTGATCACAATTAACTCAAACACATTAATCCAAGGGTTTATTTATAGTTCGGACCTCAACTCCAAGGGTTTCCAAGGGTTCAAGTCCGGTTTTCATGGGGTAAACTCGTGTTTCCAGTCAGTTTCAAGGGTCAAACCTAAGGTTTTCATGGGTCTAATGTAAGTTATTTATACGCACGGTTCTAACGCACATCTCTAACATGGTTTCTTATCGCACAGTCAATCACACTGGCCAAATCATGCACGAAATATACCCCTCTTTAGATCAAAACATTACACAAATCTCATAAAATCTATGAACTTTGAAAAAAAACAATGTACACTCCCTATGGGATTTCATCCCGACATTCACGCCCGCTAAACCTGCACATCGTCCCGATGGGCCAACCTGCAAAATTCAACAGAAGCGTATCAAGGTTCTTTTGAAACACCTTTTACTTTTTAATCTCTTTCTTTTCAAAAATCAAAGATGACTTCATGTAGTACATGCAACTTTATAAAGATTAGTATGAATTTTAGAAAATTAAGTAGATTCAAGCTTCCGAAACATCATATTATGTTTTTGTGTCTGCAATCTGACAAGTAATCACATGAATAAACCGTTTGCTTTCTAGATCTTCTGTTTGTTCAACTAGTTCAGATCAAACTGCTTATTCTAAGTACTAGCATATACTTATGTTTCTACTAGCTCTGTTTGTAGAATATACCTCGATTCCTACTATTTATCTCCTACTCTCCAACCCTCCATTAGATGTCTTTCCTTTCGCTTTTTCTTTTTCATTTTATTTTTCTTCTTCTCTTCATCTCAGCTCAGCATTTCTTTTTATCTTTCATTTTCACAAATCGGCCTATGTCAAAATCGGGTGCGACTCATGGACTTGTCCACCCGGCCAAGTTTACCCCACCTGTCTGCCGATTCGACATAGCGCATGATATACACAATGTCAGCCCTACATGAAATCGACGTCAGCTCGTGGCTCTGACCACCCGGCCAGAGTGATTCCACCCGCCTATCGACCCATGTAGGCGCATGACAACAAATAGGTTAGGCCTACGACGAAACTAGCTACGGCTCGTGGCCTTGATCGCCCGACTAAGGTGGTTCCACCTGCCTACTAGCCCATCGTAGCGCACTAACAACATGCACACACATATAAGCTGGCTTGAGTATGAATGTTTTTCTCTATATCATGATCCATATGGAGGTAAGATCTTGCAAGAAATAAATACTAGGATCCAAAATTTCCCACTCACTAAGTGTTCAAATCAATCAGTATATACACGCACTTCGGTCTAAGCATGCCATCACATCCCCAAGCGTTCACTCCCAAAAATCTCTAGTCTACTAATTGAGTCTATTCATATAATTCATAGTCGTTCATGCTTCATGCAAAACCCATAATAAATATTTGTTGTCTTGATTCTACATGATTTTCATAAATCCATACATCTCTTTATCATACACACAAATGCAAAGCATATGCTCTATCAGAAAGAAAACCAAACTCAAATTGAAAACATTTCACCTGATCATTTTATCCATCTTTATCATTGATTGATCCAACGTTTCTTCATCTTCCTGATCCATTATTCTTCATCAGCATCAGTATCAATGTCATCAGTATCCTCCAGTGTCATCAGTATCCTCCAGTGTCATCAGTATCCTCCAGTGTCATCAGTATCCTCCAGTGTCATCAGTATCCTCCAGTGTCATCAGTATCCTCCAGTGTCATCGGTATCCTCCAGAATCATCATCATCATAATTATCATCAATCATCAATCATCAATGATCATAAACCATCATCATCAATCATTTTCAACATCAATCATTATCTTTCATCATCATCAATTATCAACCATCATAAACCATCATCATCATCAATCATTAATCATTCATTAATTCTTCAATAATTGTCATTCATTAATCATCAATCATCAATCATTTATCATTCATCATCAACAATCATCGTAAATCATCAATCATCATCATCATCATCTATCATTATAAACCATCATTATCATCAATCTTTCATCAATCACCAATCATCATAAACCATCAATCATCATCATTTTCATCATCAATCATTATCATCCATCATCATCATTCAATTACTCTTGATCATTCTCATACATTTTTATTATGATTCTTCTTCAATCATCATTCAATACTTGCAAATATATCTTCAAAAGTTAGATTTCTACTTCTCCTGTTCTTTTTCAAAGACTTAGAAGACTTCACAATCGCCTTTACATTCCCCTCAATTTGCTTAATAATATCATCAAGCAATTGTTTCTCTGCTTTGTTAACTTGTTTATTAGATTTTGTATCTTCTTGAGTTTCTTCTCTACCCTTTTCTTGCTCAATTTGTTTGTCAAAGTTTATTTGGGATTGTAATTTTGTTACTTTCTCTTGATCAAATAGATTCTCATTAGTTAAAAGTTTTGGATCAAATGACACATATATATCCAGGTCTTTCTTTGATCTCTCTTGCATTTCTCTATCAGACTCTCCTTTATGATCTATTTCTATTTGCTCTTTTAATATCTCTTCAATTTTTTGCTTCTCGACCTTTATTTGTCTACCTTTGGTTTCTTCACTAGATTTCTCTTGACCCTCAATAGATAGCATACTCTTTTGTTCATTAAGTCTATTATCTTCATGAGTTTTTGGTCTCCACATCTTCTGAAATGGTTTTGGTCTAGATTTGGTCTTCTGAAAATACTCTTTCATCCCACCTTTTCCTACATTCAAATGCAAAGGTGTTTCATCTTGGTATTTACAAATTTTGTTTTCATGCACACTTACAAGTCTATGTCTGCATGCACTCTTATATGCTAGACAATCCCAGAACATATGCCCAAATTGATCGCACCAAAAGCAATGTATAGGTCTCTTCTCAACCCGACTTGATTTCCTAGGTATCACTCTAGGTGTGGGTCTTCTAAGACCTAAAGACTGTTGGTGTGCAGATATGCCTTGGATTTTTACCTCATGCTCATGATTACATTTCAATACTTGTAGGTCATTAACTTTGTTTGTCAACACGTCAACCTTATTTCTCAATTCAGAAATCTCATAATCCATTTCATTTTTTAGGTCTTTAATACTTATGCCCATTAGCTGAATAGTATCAGATATTGCATTTATCGTCTGCATTAGGGTCATAACAATACCAAACTTTGATTTTATGGATTCATTTGTATTAATTTCTATTTCTTTAATTCGCCCTTCATATCTCCTAAACTGTTCTTCAATCATTTTGTTCATTTTAATTTCTTGTGCACAGGCGTATGTACTAAGCTAATGCAGAGTGTGGATGCTCAAACACAAGCAACAAGACAATCGTTCTGTTTCAAAGTGTGTGTGAAGCAATGCAAAAAATCAAATAACTTGAAGTGCTGGTACCTGAAGTCTCTGTTCGATGCCGAGGTTCCTGTCTGTCTTCTCAAGGAGTGGGTGACATGTCGAGGATCTCCACGCAACCGCTTCGCTTCACGTCGGGTTCAAGGGTCGGGAAGAAGGAGGTCGGCTAGGAAGCCGACGCTGGGGTTGGATCAGGCCCCTCTGGTGCGCGTCGTTCCCGCTGTCCTGCAAGCGGCGTCTACGCGCTGGGCACCTTGCCTGTACTCTCTGGAGTGTGTACTTGCCTGTACTCTCTGAAGTGACGAGATGAGCGTGTGTACGCGTGAGACCGTAGGCATCGGGAAAGAGACAAATCCGATACAACACCGATACTCGGAATCGTTGTGCGTACAAATCTCAATGATACAACAGAAATGAAACTGGAGTCCTCCAATAAATCTGAATGATACAATTATGTCCGCTACAGTGCGGGTCGGTGGTACAATAAAACTGCTATAGTGCGGTGTGATGATACAATATAAATGCCACCGCTACAGTGCGGATCGGCCAGATATGACGTAGGCCTCCCGCTACAGTGCAGGAAGTCGCCCTCGTTGCTCGTCGGTCTTCAGAACCTTTGCGAGTAGGTCTTCTCTTCGAATCTTCGGTCTTCTCTTTTCTTCAAGTATCTTCACTTCATAAATCGCAATAGCCTCCAATCACGCAGTAACCTGGAGGAAAGATCCACCAAGAAGTTCGACGGGGAGGGCAATCTTTATCTTCAGTCTTCAATGGCTTTCGTCACCTCATATAAACTCCAAAATCAACCTGAAAAGAAGTTCCAGAGTCAAGATCCACGGGATGGGGTTAAAACATGTTAGTTCATTTAGAACTTGTGATATGAATACACATTCTCTGAAAATAATTTTTTGCCCATTCTTAGAAGTTTTGTATTTATCAAAACAATCACACACATGTAACAAAGTATTTCTCATTCATGTTCAATAATGCTTAGAGTTTTGCAATTACATACAATCACATGCCAATGCACATTCTCATGCTCAGATGCAACTTAATGCATACTCATTAGTGTATTCATTGACCCATGCTCAAGCATTTTCCCAATAACACATGCATATGTTTCTCTAATTATGTAAGTACACCGTCAACGGTTTTTGTAATAAGAAGCCCACATACGAAAATCTTTCCTTCTTTCTTCCTTCTCTCTTCTCTTTCTTTCTTCCTTTCTCTTTTTTTTTTCTTCTCTTCTACCCTACATTCTCTTTTTCCTCTTCTTCTTTTTATTTCCCTTTGTATTTCTTTCTTTCTTTATTTCTATTTTTCTTTAATTCTTTTCGTTTGATTTATTTTTCCCTATCGACTTCTCTCTCTCTCTCTTAAACATTAATATATCTCTCTCTTTGCCTCAGCGATCGAATCCTCCACATGGCTCTTCATCCACCTATCTGCGCCTCAGATCAAACACTTCCAGGCGCACAGAGGCTCCGAAGTTCTCTGCGTGTGTGTGAGCTGCAGCCGACTCCCTCTCTCTCTCTCTACAACCTTAATTCGTGCCGTCATTGGATCTCTGCAACATGTGTCAGCCCGCATCTCTCTCCCAGCCTGTTGGTGCGCCAGCTCCCTCACTTTCGGCGTGTCAACAGCGCTGCACACTTCTTTCTCTCTACCGCAGACCTTTCCCACTGCCAACAAGTCCAGCCATCCACCTCTCTCCTGATGTCATCAACAGTAACCACAATTTCTCTCTATCCACGTCTCTATCTGCGATAACAACCAGCTATGGATTTGAATTTGATCCCAAAGCTAATTTCATTCTAATCCCTTTAATTCAACAAAAGAAAAATGGAAGTACAATGCTCGTGGAGGGGATACAACTAACACAAAAAGAAATGGGCCTTCATATAGCTATGGCAAGTGAAAACTCTTCCTTCTCTCTCTCTTTCATGGGCATCATAATGGAGAGCAAAACAAAAACATGACCAAGCAGGAATAGACAAGCAGCATACCTGAAAAGAAGTTCCAGAGTCAAGATCCACGGGGAGATACAAATGAGTTTAGGCACCTATTTATAGGCCCCTCCCCCCTAGGACTTTCCTCTAGAAACTTCTAACCTCCTCTCAAACTTTCTAATTTCAGACAACCTTGCATGCTGATTTACTATTTTTGGGAAATCACATCACTTATTTCTATTTTTAATTTTTCTCCTTTTTTTATTTTGGTTTTGGTTTCACACTGTTTTCAAGGATTTCACCTAGGATAAATGCCAATTCCAAGGGTCCGACCTAGGGTTTTTGGTCGGAAAAATGAGGGTTTTGATCACAATTAACTCAAACACATTAATCCAAGGGGTTATTTATAGTTCGGACCTCAACTCCAAGGGTTTCCAAGGGTTCAAGTCCGGTTTTCATGGGGTAAACTCGTGTTTCCAGTCAGTTTCAAGGGTCAAACCTAAGGTTTTCATGGGTCTAATGTTAGTTATATACACGCACGGTTCTAACGCACATCTCTAACATGGTTTCTTATCGCACAGTCAATCACACTGGCCAAATCATGCATGAAATATACCCCTCTTTAGATCAAAACATTACACAAATCTCATAAAATCTATGAACTTTGAAAAAAAACAATGTACACTCCCTGCGGGATTTCATCCCGACACCGTCATGTTAAAACATGCTTCCACTATAGGCATTGGTATAGGTGACGATCTAAGCATCGAAAATTCCAAGAAATTACTGATGCTCATACTAGTGCCTATACCGGTGGCTATACCGACAATTGACACGCATACCGACAGTCAATTTTAAATGACTTGCAAACAGATTTGTTTATTCCTCCATTTTTTTATACTTCAGATGTTCAAATATGAGTATTTATCACTACCAAATTGGTTGTAGAGCAGTTCCTAGATGGAATGCCGAGAAGAAGAAGGTTTTGACCTATGGGTTTTTGAGATTTTGTTCAAATTAAGAAGCACAATGTTCTTTTTAATGGTTTCCAATATATTTACTACAATGGTTTTAATTCAGTGGCTTACAAAACCATTATTGAGCACTGGTTTTATTGATGATCACTTCATTGTTTTTTCTTCTAGGATCTCATATAAGTTCTTCCAACGAAATGCATGAATGTGCAATCGTAGCTTCAGCAAATGTTGATTGACAAAGGTAGCATGAAGAGGATCCTCCTACTTGTCAATCTCCATGGAGGCGCTTAGATCACACTGATCAGCCCTCGACACCCAAGAGATTGCAAGGTTTGAGAGTAGGCTGCTGCTTCCAGGGATCTCGATGCAACCGCAACAATTGCCGATTTTTGTACATGCATATGCAGAGCAGAATAAAGATGTATACATGTATAACTGAGATACCGTGCCGAGTGTTCATGTTAGGTTCACCAATGTAGGCCCGAAAGTATTGGTTTCTTGGATGATGGATCAAGTCATTCGCCAATTTCTTAGCGCACGCCGGTGTTGACGCTCTCAGGTATCACCCAAGCAGCTGCATTATAGCCATTAAGAAATTGGTCTGATGGACATCGGTGATGCAGTAGCACTTGTGGTAATAGAGAAGCCGACGAAGATGCCCACTGTGCGCATAATAATATGCATTGTTCCTTGCAAGCTTACAAGGAGGCCGAAGTTGCAAGACTCAATTTAACTAACTGTTTGTTATATTCTTGAAGATTTTCGATCATGAAGGGAGGATGCTATTAAGATAGAAGAAGCATCTGCCATGGCTGATATAACTGTGATATAATTGTGTAAAAATTGTGCAGTATCGTTGATCTAATTGTGACGAGGCAAATAAACCACCCTTAATTTTGCTGATCAGAGCATAGAAAATGTGGAACGTCCCCAAAACTTTAATGACTAGAGAGAGCTTCCCTCACAGCAAAATCACAGTAGCCCCTGTTTCCTTAGAGTTTGCGATCTCATATGACTTCTCTGTATGGCATAGATGATTCGATGTCTGATGGCACCCTAATTCAAGGTTTTAATCTCCTTCTTGTCTCCCCCCCTCCAACCGTGCAAAGCTGTCCTCCTTTCTTCTCCAACGACCTTTTTTTCTTCCGAGGGATGAACCCCTACAAAATGCCCATGCATAACTGCTACTTCCCCTCCGATTCTGGTCACCCACGTATATTACCAAAAAGAAATTACAAATTTCAACTCTCTGTTTTCATGCAAACTCCTGTTTTCATGATGAGAAGTCTTTCTCAACTCTCAGATGATTATCTTTACTGACATTTCAATAACTCAAAGAAATTTACACATTGTAGCTTTTCATATAAAATACACTTTGCTACTCGTACCCATGGAGCCTTTCTCCACTTGGTCTTCAACAAATAGCAAAACCCAAGATTAGAACACAAACTTCATATATCCTTTGAACTATTATTAAATAATGGTTCCTACTTCCATGTGTGCATTTCTTCTATGCTCATATCTAGTCGGAATATTATCTGCCTCCCCTTTGCATATCATGCCAATCCATAAAAATTACTCGCATATACTATGATCATCCTTCAAATATAAGTTTGAATGTTCTTTTCGTTAAAGATCATGCTTTAATAATTGTGTCTATTAATGAATTTAGGAGAGGTGATCTCTCTAACAGTAGGTGAAATTGGATTGTAAGATTATTGCAAGCGATTATCTACACATTCACATGCTACTGCTAAGTATTGGTTCCAACAATATCAACTCCATCATATGCAGGTGGTCACTTTAGAAAGCACAATCATATCTTTACAAGAACAACTTGTAGAGTTTGAAAAGGATATGGAAGCGAATAAAGCATAATGGCAAAGTTAAATTCCAATCTCCAATAGCAAAAGAGACTCTTTGAACTGATTAGAGTTTTGTCATGTGCGGGCTGTGTATGAGTGCATGTGGCCCGTGGTTGTGTTCCTTTTCTCTCACTCGTTAGAGGGTTTTGTTTCGCTTTCGGTTCTATATTGCCTCCAAGACCTCCCCATCACTCCCGAAAAGGGGGGGCAACGTCTCGGTTGGATACTCTATGGGATGGTTTTCTATAGATTGATCGTAAACCAATGTTCCACATTCAGTTGAGGGAGAACCTATAGCTCTTGTTCGATGCCTTCTAAAAAAGAGCTATCCCAAGTCATTATGCTTGCCATAAGATTTCTCTGGGGAGGTAATGTGCAAGTAAATAAAATTCCTAAGGTTGCTTGGCACATCTGTTGTTTACCTAAACAAGAAGGTGAGTTGGGCATTCTTAATCATATCAAGATGACTATGAACCTCTTAGCTAAGTGGATTGTCAAATGCTTAAACTCCAATGACATTCGGGCTTTATTGTTAAAAAGGAATGTCCATATATTTTATGTGAAAAATTACAAGTCCTGTGTAAAGAAACATTTGTGAGACATTGTGGCCTCCCCTCAACAGTTTTGTCATGTTCGTATTGTGTTGTATTGCAAGTTCTAGAGCTCATGGATGAAAGCTAAAAGACATTACTCACCTAAACAAGAGTTTATATGCAATATTAACTTTTTCCAGTAGGAATCTCCCTTGCATGGTTGGCTCCTATGTGGCATAATTTCTAGCTATGCATAAGGGAGCATTAGTGCTTTAAAAAGGGGATCAGAATTTGGGACTGGTTTGTTTAGAGATGTTGAACCCATCAAATTCATATTGTTCAAAGTTAATCAGGTCAAAGTCAATATGGTCAAAGTCAAAGTGGTCAAAGTCAAATTATTCAAAGTCAAGATGGTCAAAGTCAAAGACGTCAAAGTCAAGAGGTCAAGGTGCACAAGTAGTGCACAATCAATTGTTCACAATGGTTACATTTTGCAGAAAGTGGATGCAAGTTGCATATTGTCTTTTTATAAGTTTCAAGGGTTTTAAAGGTGTTTGGAAGGTTCATGTGAACCCTCCCTTAGATACACATATTGAAGAAATGAAGGCAAAAGTAAAGGTATGTGAATTGGAAGTAGTATGTAAAAGTGAAAGTATGGCCCCCATTTAAAATTTTGTTTTAGTGCTAAAGTCACTATAGGACAAAACAGGGAGTCGTTGGCTATACATAGTTTTAGACAATCTTGAGACATCAAAGTGAGCACCAAGATACACTATCAGTTAGGAGTAACGTACGAAGTGAATGGAAACTCAACTCAAGGCATGCATTATTCTTGGTTAGACTAAGCAAGGTGAGCATAGTCTACACTAAGGTGAGAAGAGCAAGAGACACTCAGTTAGTGTGCGACACAGAGAAGCAAGTGTGAGACAAAGTGTGCAAGAAGTGTGACTCAATGTGTGTGTAGAGGAGTGCTAAGCAAGGCAATCAAGGTGTCACAAGGTGCCATTGAAGCAATGTGTGCATCAACAGAAGGTGTCCATCCCTCCTACCCCATTGGAAGCTTGATTACAAGGTGTGCACAAGTGCAAGCTCTTGGAGAAGGTGGAGGTTTGGTGCAGAGAAGGTTGGCGGCACAAAGAACTTTGGGTATCTTGTAACCTTGTGTGTTTGTGTACTCTTTGGGATTAGGCATTCTGCATAGAGAGCATTTGACTTTGTGCCATACATCATCATTGTATTTTTCTCTTTATAATCTATATAAAGAACTTTGGGTATCTTGTAACCTTGAGTGTTTGTGTACTCTTTGGAATTAGGCATTCCGTGCAGAGAGCATTTGGCTTTGTGCTATACATCGTCATTGTATTTTTCTCTTTATAATCTATATACAGAAGCTTCAGGTGTCTGTATTTCACTTCTTCTCCTTCTTCCTTCTCCTACAAACAGTCAAATTCCTTTTTGCACAAGAATCCCCCAACAAGAGAGGTAAGATTATCTTTGATGAGCAATGCAAGATTCTGATACCTTTTTCCTCTGCCTGCACACAAGTTGTTTTGGAGTGCAAAGAGATCTTGAAGAGCAAGAATCATGGTTCTAGTGCTAAACATATTCAGCTGCATGAGGTGGCTTTGGAGATATGGAAAATTTTTAAGAGTGACAAAGGTTCTATATGTACCATCACTCAAAAGTTGAATAGCAGATGGAAGCTTCCGTGGTCCCCTAGTCAATGGGATTCCCAAATTGGAAGAATCTTGACATTCTTACCCTTTTGTTTTCCCCGATCCTAGTTTTGTTGATAGACTGGAATCTTGTGTGCTCCCTATGGAGGAGTTGGAATAAAGTCAAATGCTTCATAAGAATAAGTGAAGATTGGAAGGTTGTCGGTATCAGACAAACGACTCCATCTGGTTTCCGATCCATGGCATCCGGATTGTGGAATCTTGGAACATTCAAAATGCCAAGAGGCTATGGAATAAAGGCTTCAAAAGATGGAAACATCTCTGGAAACAAGACAATAACTAGTGGATCAACTTTGCAGATATTGAACCTAGCATCAACATTACCTATGAAGAATGGAATACTTTGCAAAGCAGACGTGTTGCCTGAGACTAATCTAAAGTTCGTCTTCTCATGGGGCACGACATGCTGAGCTTACTTGGTCTCAGATGGCACAATGGTAATTGCCTATCAAAAATCCCGAATATCAAAGAAACCATTGATTATCAGGTAAACCTCAACAAGAAGTGGTGCCTATCATGGATGTGGCTACAGTGGGACATGAAGTTCATGGCTATCTGTCACCCTCTCATAGAAATCACAAGACCAACCTAAAGGCTAGGAAAATCTGTGAGGTGCCTCCCTAGTGTAAGTGCTGCTACCGGTCCATTGAAGATGTTTCTCACATCTTCTTTACCTGTCTCAACTCCAACAGGCTCTAATAGATTGTCAGAAAGAAAATTGGACTTCAGAAACATATCAATTGGAAACAATCGTTGCTGGGAGAGGCTATTGACTGCTCCATGACTCTTTGGAATGCCATCAGAGGGGAGGTCCTATGGAAGATCTGGCGGGAAAGATGTGCTTATAACTTTGGTGACTCCCCCAAAGAGTGATTGATTGAGAAATCGCTGTTCCTCCTCAGCAAAAGAATCGCTAACTGTAAGAAATCCCCCCCCCCCCCCCTTCAGGCATCATCAAGTGCTCCTTCTGATCAACAACAAGGTCAAACCCAAGTGGGCCCCGCACAAGGGTGATATGAGAGGGTGACCAACCTTCTTTGTACTACCATCTAAACTCTGTAAAAGCTACCCCTGCTCTATGGGATTCTGGGGATCCCGTGGGCACTAGTCCCCTTCACTTGTACTTTTCTTTTCTTTCAATTAATACAAGTCTGGGAGAGTAGGCCAAGGCCGAACTTAAAACAGAAAAATAATAGAACGCAATGCATGCACAAAATTTGCAGTGATGATTAAAAAGTCAACGTTCAGAAAGATTTCGGTCAATTTACTCTCCACAAATCCTTATGCAGCCACAGTCACGTCACTTTCAGGTGTAATTTATCGATCGACAGAACTCAAGCTGAAGATGGAATATCTTGCACGCAGCTTGAAATCATCTTCCATGTTCATTAGTTGAAATCTTCCTTGAAATAAGGTTGGACGTGAGGGATGATGAAAATTGTGTGCTAATTATCAACTAGTTCATGTAGCTTCTGGAGGTTTCTACTCTGCTTTCCTAACATAGGCAAATCTCCATGGCTACAATCGATTTGGGGCAAGCAAAGAAGATGTGACCTAGATCCTCGATGCTGTGATGGCATCATTTGCACCATGGTGGAGCCCCACAAATTTTGTTAGCCTTTAGGTTGGTCCAGATACCCTGGTGGAGAATTTTCCACATGAGAACTGATTTTTTGATCTCTATGAGGGGATGCCAGATAGACATGAACTTCATATGATCCCAACACAGCCTTGTCCAAGTCAGGCACCACTTCTTGTTAAACGTGATATGATAGTCTGTGTTCACCTTGATTCTTGGAATTTTGGATAGGTGATTTCCATTGTTCCACATAAGACCCTCAAGACATGGTAGATCTTGCCCAATGAGGAGTCATGTTTTTGAACGTTCTCAAGCGATGCATCTGCTCTGAAGGAGAGTCCATTCTTTGTAGTTCACTCTTATTTCAGGCTCTATGTCCTCAAATCTGATCCATTGGAGAGTTTCTTGTTTTCAGAGGTGTTTCAAAAACCATATTGAGTCATTTTGTATAATATCGGCTGCCCATTTCCAATCTTCTCTGACTCTAAGAGCCTCTTAGCAATTTAGAGTTTCTAGGAAGCCTCATCCTTGATGCTCGAGAGCCTCATCCATTTTCAAAAACCCTTGTTACAGAGCCTCTTAGCAATTTAGAGTTTCTAGGAAGTCTCATCCTTGATGCTCGAGATAAAAAACCATATTGAGTCATTTTGTATAATATCGGCTGCCCATTTCCAATCTTCTCTGACTCTAACAAATTTTTTAAACTTGTTCCAACTCTTCCATAGGGAGCACACTAGATTCGATCCTTTAGGGGAAAATAGAATTGGGGAGAATAAAAGGGTAAGGAGGTCCAGGTCCTTCCAACTAGGGAGGCCCACCAATGTAATTATGTTCCTATTCCTAAAAATGAGCTTTGACTAAGAGGACTTATAGTTGCACCGAGCCTTGATGATACATTTTGCCGCCAGCTTGTCAGCCATGACAATAATGCCCAGACTACCACAATCCTTTTGGCTGATGCAGGTAGACCATTTAATTTTGGGAACCCCTCTTCTATTGTGGTCCCCCATCCAAAGAAATTTTTCTATAGATTCTATCCAATATGCTAAGCTCTTGTTCCTTTGGTCTCCAGCAAGAGAGAAAGTAAATGATCAAGGAGATGAGGAAGGTATCAATTACCATGGCATGGCCCACGAGGTTGATTTGCATGCCCTTCCAATATGCTAATTTTTTATCTATTTTGGAAAGGACCCAATTCTCTCGTTGCTCCATCGAGACACCAAAGCCCATCCGAATATTGAGTAGATGGAAGACCTGACTCCAACGGATAATTTGGCAACCATGCTCAACTAGCAATCGGGGTGGAGGTTCGCTGATGGCATATAAAGTGGTTTTGGACTGGTTGATTTTGGAACCAGACGCCTCACAAAAAGTGTCAAGGCACCCCCAAAAAGCTTCAATGCTAGTCAAATCACTATGCACAAATGCGTTCATGTCATCTGCAAAAAGTCTCATGATCATTTGACCATGGTTGAGAGGTAGAGCAAGACCTTTAATATGGCCCATTTCCATGTGATGTTGCACGAGACGACTGAGCCCTTCCGTGGAAATAGTGAAGAGCAGAGGGGCCAAAGGGCATCCTTGCCTAATAGATCATTTTAATTTAATAGCCTTTGATAACTGGCCATTGATATTTATTTGCATCGATGCATTCCCCAACAAAGTAGCAATCATCCTAGTGAATTTCTGACTACATTCGAGGTCTTTAAGAGATTGGAGAACAAAGTTCCATTCCAGCCTGTCATAGGCTTTGTGGAATTCGATTTTAAGGAATACTACATCTTTCTCAGAATCTTCAGAAAAATCGAGACCTTCCCAAATATCAATAATAGCTTCTAGTATTGATCTACCCTTGATGAATCCTTTTTGGTCCTTGCTAAGCCACCTCTTCAGGTGATAAGAAATTCTGTTGGCAATTACTTTCGCAAGAATCTTGTACCCTCTTTGAAGCATCGTGATTGATGTTGAGATATCAAGCTCAACATGTGATGATCCAGGATGACACGTACTAGTTTTTCGTTTCTCTGACATGTATATTGGTCACACCAATATATGTCAGGGATACTTCATTGAGCTTTATTAGATTTATCTACCGAGAGTGATGGCACATCTGTTTCTTGCTAGCTCACTCATTCGTGGACATTAGGTTTTTCCTTATGTACTGATCTTTATATATTGCACTTGTTGTATTCTTGTTTTTAGGTCATTCTTGTACATTCCTTTTATGTAATAGAAGAAGAAGAAGAAGATCATTCTTCCTTGCCTCAATCTGTGTGTGTGCTTCTCCTTGAGAGTGAGAGTGTGTGTGTGAGATCTCTTCCTTATCTCCTTCCTCGTGACATGGTATCAGAGCCAGCGTGGCTGTAGAGAGCTCATGGAGAAGGCGACGGTGAAGACTACGCGGCAAGGCGTGGAGAAAACACGATTTCACAAACGGCCTTCATTTGCTACGAAAATGCGATTTCACAATCGGCCTCCGTTTCGAGCCCGCAAGGTGGAGCCCGTAGAAAAACCAAGTCAGTTTCAGAAACTGAAACTTGCGTTGTGTTCGACAACACTCATATATTCTAGGTCCAGAATTTCAAGCAATTCCGTGTACTATTGATACACGAAAACTGTGTTTTTCTGAGATCGAACTGTCACGTCATAGTGCAACAGTGTTTAAGTAGAAGTGTTGCTTGTAGTGGTTTGCAGTGTTGTGTATTACTGCAGAAATGGCAAACGCAGATGGAATGAGTCAGCTTATGAGTGATAAGCTGGACAAGAACAACTTCCATGCTTGGAGATTCAGAATGACAAATTTCCTCATGGGAAAAGACTACTGGAAGTACATTGAAGGAGAGAACGAAAATGCTCCATGGTTACCAGAGCGGAATCAGACTGCAGAACAGATAAGAGCATATGAGGAATGGAATCAAGGAGCCCGAAAGGTAATGTACTGGCTATCTGTTAGCATACAAGATAGCATGATTGGGCACATACAGGATGCCAAGACTCCGAAAGAGGCTTGGAATAGTTTGGTCACATTGTACGAGACCAATACAAAGGCACGGAAATTGCAACTATGAGCTGCATACATTGGAGAAAAAGAGCATGTCGATAAGTGACTACACTCTGAAAATCAAAAGCATATGTGAGTCACTTGCATCTATTGGCATGAATGTAGATGATGATGATAAGGTGGAAGTGTGCCTTCGTGGTTTAAGAGCTGCATATAAGCAGTTCAGAACTTCTATACAGACCAGGGAAAATATTCCGAATTTTGCTGATTTGGTATCCATGCTGATTATTGAAGAAAAGAATCTTGGTGAGGATTCAAACTCCCAAGGAAAGCCTAGTTCTGAGCAGGTATTCTACTCTGGCAGAGGAAGATGCAGAGGTAGAGGTTTTGGAAATGGAAGAGGAAACAGTAACCAAGACCAAGGTCAACAACATAATCATGCAGGAGGAAGAGGACAGTTTCGAGGCAGGGGGAGCCAAAGAGGTAGCAGAAATTTCCAAAGAAATGACTCAGGTAATGATAGTAAAGGATGCTGGAATTGAGGTAAACCTGGACACTTTGAATGTGATTGCAGGCTGAAGAATCAAAATAACAGGAGGCAGCAAAACAACTATGCATCCACAAGTGTAGATGATTCTGAGAAGCTGTTTATGGTTCAACATCACATGCTGAATACGATGTCTGCTGGTGTTTCAAAATCGAATGATAATGTCTGGTATGTTGATTCAGGTGCTTCAAATCACATGACTAGTCATGCGGAATGGTTTAGTACTTTGCAGAAATTGCCAGTTCCTGGATATGTTGAAACAGGTGATGAGACATCACATCCTATTGAGCATACAAGAAACATAGCACTATCTATGGATGATGGAAAGGTAAAACATCTTGCTGATGTGCTGCATGTTCCAAATATAACAAAGAATCTGGTTTCTGTTGGACAAATGGTTGACCAGGGATTACAAGTCATGTTCAATGCTAATGGATTATATGTAGAGGAGTACAAACAGGATGGACGATTAGTTGCCAAAGGAAACAAAGTGGGTAGGATGTTCACCTTAAATGTGAAGATTCCTGAAATGAATGCAGCCATGTTTGCAAAAGGTGCAGGAGTTATTGCTGATATAGAGATCTGGCACAAACGAATTGGACACGCAAATCTGCAAAGGTTGAAATTGATGCAATCAAAGGAGATTGTCCATGGACTACCAAATTTCAAAGTTGCAAAAATGCAAAAGGTATGTGCAGCATGTCAATTTGGTAAACAGTCAAGAGCTTCATTTCCACATGACAAGCATGTTAGTGAGAATGTACTAGAAGTAGTACATATAGATGTTTGGGGTCCAACAAAGACCACATCTATGGGCGGTTGAAGGTTTTATGTTACATTTATTGATGACCATACACACAAAGTATGGGGTATATTTCATGAAAGAGAAGAACGAGGTGTTCACTCACTTCCAGAATTTTAAAGTTATGGTGGAAAAGCAGACAGGGAAGTACATTCAGACATTAAGATATGATGGAGGAGGTGAATACATGTCAAATGAGTTCAACAGTTTTCTAAAACATCATGGAATTCGGCATCAATTTTCATGCAGGTACACACCACAACAGAATGGCGTTGCTGAATGCAAAAATAGACATATTGCAAAAATAGCAAGAGCCTTAATGGCTGAGAAGAATATGCCTCATTGTTATTGGGTAGAAGCTGTGCATACTATTGTATACATCATGAACAGAACTCCGATTGCTGTTGTACATCAAGTTACACCTGAAGAGAAGTTTACAGGTAAAAAGCCAAACTTATCACATCTGAAAGTTTTTGGCTGTATTGCATATGTACATGTTCCAGATGAGTTGAGGACGAAGCTTGATCCGAAAGCAAAAAAATGTGTCCTCATTGGATAGTCCCTTGAGCAAAAAGGGTACAAATGTTATAACCCACTCACACGACAGGTGAAGGTGAGCAGAGATGTGGTATTTGATGAAATGTCAAGCTTCTAAGCAGATGCCAAAGAAGGACTGAATGTTGAACCAAATGAAAAAGAAAATGCTGAAAAATCAAGTGCAGAATCTCAAGTTTTGAGTGGACCGGATGCATCACCAAGCAATAGTTCCAACTAAAATCCATGGAGTGGAAGATTACATGGAAATTTCAGTCCAGCAAGTTCATCAAATACATCCAAGAAAGGTCAAGAAAAGCTTTCTGCTGGTAGTAAAACATGTGTAGGTTTTGAAGATGTTGATGGAGATTCAAGTGGTCTAGAAAAGAGTCTTGATGAGGAACTTGGATTGCCCTCTGTGAAGACTCCAGGAGTAAGAGGGGCACATGCACATGATACAAGGAGAAGTGACCCAGGACCAAGAAGATGTGGGAGGATGCGGAATTCAGTGCAATGATTGACATATGATAGTTACATGGCTCGTCATTGTGCCTACATGACAAAGGTAATACAAGATGCTGAACCTTCTTGCTTGGAAGATGCAATTGGAATTGCAGATTGGGAAAAAGCTATGGATGAGGAGATGGCTACACTTTATGGAAATGATGCATGGAAGCTGGTTCCATTGCCATAAGGAAAGAAACCCATAGGCTCTAAATGGGTTTACAAGGTAAACATAATGCTGATGGTAGCATAAGAAGGTATAAAGCACGATTGGTAGCTAAAGGATATGCACAGACATATGGCATTGATTATGAGGAAACATTCAACCCTGTAGCTAAAATGTCTACTACTAGGACACTTGTTGCATTAGCTACATCAAAAGGATGGACTTTGCATCAGATGGATGTGAAGAATGCTTTCCTACATGGTGAGTTACAGGAAGAAGTATATATGGACCAACCACAAGGATATGAAGATTCAAAGCATCCAGAATATGTTTGCAGGTTGCAGAAGGCTTTGTATGGGCTAAAGCAGGCTCCGCGTGCATGGCATACAAAGATTGCTGATTACTTAACCAGTATTGGGTTTTCTATGTGTGATGCAGATCATTCACTATATGCAAGGAAGGTTGATGATGGCATCATGATTGTGGCCATTTATGTTGATGACTTGATTGTAGGTGGCGATAATGAAGAAAGCATCAAAGAGGTAAAGCAACTTCTTATGCAAGAATTTGACATGAAAGATCTTGGTGTGCTGCGCTATTTCTTGGGCATTGAGTTTATACATACAGAAACAGGTATATGGATGTCGCAAAGGCAATGTTGGAGATAGACGTCTGCGGAAGCACGCAAACAGCACAAGGAAGAAGAAGAAGCTTGGAGCACAAACGCACAATATTGAATGTATTACTAGAGAATGTACAAAGATAAGTAGCCCATTAGGGCAATAGGCGTATGTACAAGCCAGGGGAAAAAAACCTCCGAAAGAGGGAAAAAGTTGCCCCGGCAGTCCTAGAGTGTTCACACACATCACTACCTAAATATATCAACAAATCCCCCCTGGGAGTGATGCGGTGAACAAGGAGCTGGCACTCATGTATAAGGAAGTGCCAAGCTATGTGGAAATCACTCCACAAAAGGAAGTAAGCCCAAAGCTTTGCGGAAAGCTTCAAACTTCTCCCTAGGCAGAGCCTTCGTGAAAAGGTCTGCAATGTTCTCCTGCGTGGGCACATATGCCAAGCTGATCTCCCCAGCAGAGAACCTCTCCCTGACATAGTGATAATGCACCTCAATGTGCTTAGTGCGAGCATGGAACACAAGGTTCCTCGCAACTGCCAATGCGCTCTGACTGTCAGTGAAGATGGTGGTGGCAGAAGACTGGCCAACACCCAAATCAGCCATAAGGCGTCTGAGCCACACACACTCAACAGTCGCCGTAAAAGCTGCCCTATACTCAGCCTCACAACTGGAAGTGGCCACAGTAGGCTGCTTCTTGCTCAACCAAGATATACATGAGCTACCAAGCATGAAGCAAAAACCACTGGTGGACACATGAGTGTCATAGCAACCAGCCCAATCTGAGTCAAAAAAAGCATGCAAATCTGGCGGTAGTGATCCCCCCTTGGGATAAAACAACCCAAGTAGCCGAGTACCACTCAAGTAGCGAAAGATGCGCTTAACCGCTTTCCAATGCGTGACTCCTGGGCAATGCATAAACCTGCTCATCTGTGAGACAACAAACTGAATATCTGGCCGAGTAATGCATAAGTAAATCAAGCATCCAACAGCCTGCTGATAGAGAACAACATCAAATGCATCTCCAACATCATGAAGACTCAATCGTAAACCTGTCTCCATAGGAGTGGCAATAGGCTTACAGTCTTCAAGGCCAAAACACTGCAATAATGTGTCAATATATTTCGTTTGACACAAAGCCATTCCACCATCAACGTGCATAAACTGAATGCCAAAATAATGATGCAAATGCCCCAAATCAGACATCTCAAATGAGGCATGCAAATCAGCCTTAAAATCAGCAATATGTGTCTCAATAGGACCAGTGAGCAGCATGTTATCAACATAGACAACAATGATCAGAAGCACATCATTAGCACATTTAACATATAAGGTGCTTTCAGTTGGACTGTTCTCAAAACCATGTGCAATCAGATAGGCATGTATCTTCTCATACCAAGCACGTGGTGCTTGCTTTAAACCATATAATGCCTTCTTTAACCTGCAAACCTGGTTTTCATGCCCTTTCTGCACAAAGCCACGGGGCTGAAAAATATACACTTCTTCATGCAAGTCACCATTCAGAAATGCTGTTTTAATGTCCAACTGATGTACATTCCAACCATGATGGGCTGCAAGTGCACAAATGCTCCGAACAGTAGTCATACGGCATGTAGGTGCAAAGGTCTCATCAAAATCAATGCCTCTTTCCTGTGCATACCCCTTTGCAACAAGCCTAGCCTTATACCTGTCAACTGTACCATCAGGTTTACGCTTCAGCTTGTATACCCACTTAGTGCCAATGGCCTTCTTGCCAGGAGGCAAGTCACATAAAGACCATGTACCATTCTTCATTATAGCATCATATTCAGATTGCATAACAGCCATCCAATTTTCTGAATTTTGTGCTTCATCAAAAGAAACAGGCTCATTCTCATCACAGAGACTAGATGCAGCCATAGCATAGCAATCTGATGCAAAGGAGGCACTATGAGAGCCTGAACGAGTACGATATGACAAAGGTGCATCTAATTTGCTGTCACGCAAAGTCTGCACCAACCATTTTGGCATAGTTTTTGCCTGCTCAATATCAGCTCTCTCATCAACAAGTGCATCATGTAAATCTGCATCAGAAATGGAATGATTTGCATCATCATATGAAACCTGCAAAGACTGAGAAGTTGCTTCATTAGGACCAGCACTAGCCTGTCCACGTGTAAAAAGAGGCATCAAAGTATCATACATGTCTTTGGAGCTAACTAATGTCTCCTTAGTACATGAAAGCAATGGCTGAATAGCATCTTCCACAAAGACAACATCACGGCTAACTAGAATGCGTTTAGTCTGTGGATGATACAGATGATAGCCTTTACTTTCAGAACTGTACCCAACAAAAATACATTTTACTGCCCTATCATCCAATTTTCTGCGATGTTGTTCAGGCACTAATGCATATGCCAAACAACCAAAAACACGCAGATGATTAACAGATGGCTTGCGGTCATGCCAAGCCTCATATGGAGTGATAGACTGCAACGCTTTAGTAGGACACCTATTCAGTACATATGCTGCACACATGACAGCCTCAAGCCGGAAACTATGTGGTAAAGCCTGACTTTTGACCATGCACCTCGCCATCTCCATGAGTGACCTGTTCTTTCGTTTAGCAACTCCATTCTGTTGAGGTGTATACGGCACTGTACACTGGTGTTTTATCCCACGTTCAGCCAAAAATGCATTAAAATCTGAAGACATATATTCCCCCCCTCGATCAGAACGGAGGGTGCCCATTTTACATGCTGACAGATTTTCAGCCAAAACCAAAAACTGTTTGAAACCCATTAACACTTTGGACTTTGCTTTGAGTGGATATACCCATGCATGCTTGGAAAAATCATCAATGAAAGTCACAAAGTAAAGGTAATTTCCAAAAGAGGGTGTCGGCATAGGACCACAGACATCACTATGTACAAGCTGCAATTTCTGCGTAGCCCGAATTGAACCATCTTTTGGAAAGGAAGAACGCTGCATTTTGCCCAAAATACAGCCTTCACAAACATGTTTTCTAGGTGCCTCAAGTTTGGGCAAAGAGGACACCATTTCAGATTTCTGCAGGCATAACAAACTAGCAAAATTCAGATGACCAAAGCGTGCATGCCAAAGCTTTGCATCTGACATAGCCTGAGAATCATGAACTGCACATGCCGAATCATTCACAGATCTTTCATAGTCTATGAGCTTATACAACCCACGACATAAAATGCCAGAAGCAATAATCACATTGCCATTTGAGAGATCATGGACTGTACACCTGTCATCAACGAATTTCACAACCAAGCCAATCTTGGCTAATGCAGAAACTAATAACAGGTTCTTTTCGATCCCTGGCACAAATAAAGCATCTGACAAAGTGAAAGAACTACCATCAGAAGTAGTCAGAATGATCTTACCAACTCCCATAACAGGATAAGAGGAGTTATTGGCGCATGTGACAGTATTCCCTGTAGGGGCAAGCTCGAGTGAAGAGAAGAAACTGCACTGTGAGGTAGTATGTTTGGTCGCCCCACTGTCAAAGTACCAAACATCTGAGTCTACCGCACACATGCACTGATCATGAGAAGATGGGTCAAAACTGCAGACAGTAGTAAACGCCCATTCTTCTTCCTGCACAAGATTTGCAGACTCTGTTTTTGGTGTAGAGGCCTCTGCAACAACCATTCAAGCCTCTTTCTTCTTTGCCTCTTTAGCAGCCAGTTTTGGACACTTCTTTATAATATGATCATTTCCTTTACAGTACTTGTAGAACAATTTCTGCTTTTCTGATTTCTTCTCATCTTTATCCTGGTTCTTCGATTGTGCAGCATTTGCAGATTTCTGCTTACTAGTAGAAGAGCTCCATTTTCCTTTGCCCTTCTGACTAGCCAGGAAAGCTTGATCTGCAACACGCATAATGGACCTGTTCTGCCTGGACTGATCTTCCTGCAACAGAACAGAGACTAATTCCTCAAATGACAAGGCATTCGGATTGCCTTTCATCATCAACCAAAGAGTAGAGGCAAAACTCTGATATGAATCAGGAAGACCATTCAGAACGGTCTGCACAAGTGAGCTATCTGGTATAACCTCATCAGCAGAAATCAATTGTTCCTTCAGGTCTTTGATCTTTGTAAGAAAACTGTCCATAGAATCACCTTCATTCATGTGCTCACTCTCCAACTGTTTTCGGAGGTAAGCAACACGAGCCTCATTCCTAGCCTGGTACAAAGTGGTAAGTGTATCCCAAGCATCCTTTGCTGTTCTGCAAGAGCGAATGTGAGGAATAATGGCACGTTTGACAGACAAAGCTATCAATGCATGTGCCTGGGCATCTCTGCCATCCCAATGAATCTGCTCTGCAGTAGGTGCAACAGAAACAACAGTACGAACAGGAATCTGTGGAATATCAACAGTACGAACAGTACGAACAGCATCATATAAGCCCATAATGGGTAGTTGGTACCATCCAACTTATCCTCAACAGCCAATATACGGAATACATCACTGCTTTCAGCCATGGCCGGTGACTAAAATACCTTGATGCAAAAAATTGACTGTATCTCAAAAAGTTGAACAGAACTGCCCAGACGAGTTCTACTAGACCTGTAGAAGACTTCGAGACGCTTAAACTGGCAAACAGAAATTGGTATATACCTTTGGCACAAAAGGACGAAATAGCCTGCACAAGCACTGTGATAGTGCGTTCGGAGGCCGAAACGAGCTCAGATCGCGATTTCGGCACCACACAGCAAAGCTGTTTTGATCTCGAAAACACCTTGAGTATGCTCACCAAATTTCGTGTGAATCTGAGACTGCAAACGGAGGAGTGTCGACGGCGCCCTAGAAGAAGCGACGATCTGCTCTGATACCAATTGTTGGAGATAGACGTCTGTGGAAGCATGCGAACAGCACAAGGAAGAAGAAGAAGCTTGGAGCACAAACGCACAATACTGAATGTATTACTAGAGAATGTACAAAGATAAGTAGCCCATTAGGGCAATAGGCATATGTACAAGCCAGGGGAAAAAAACCTCCTAACGAGGGAAAAAAGTGCCCCGGCGGTCCTAGAGTGTTCACACACATCACTACCTAAATATATCAACAGGCAATATGCCTTGAATATGCTGCAAAAGTATGGTATGGCTGGTTGTAAGCCAATTTCTATGCCATTAGATCAGAATTTGAAGTTGGATACTACATCAGGTGAAGCATTGGAAAATGCTACTATGTACAGGAAAATTGTGGGAAGTCTTATATATCTTACAATAACAAGGCCTGATTTAAGCTATACCGTTGGACTTGAAAGTCAGTTTATGCAGGTTCCCAGGAAGCCACATTTGGATGCTCTGAGGTGCACTATGTTATGTGAGTGCTACTTTGGATTATGCATTGTTTTATGAAGCTCGTGTAGATTTGTAGTTCATGGATACACCGATGCAGATTGGGCTGGTAGTACTCCAGATAGAAGATCTACTAGTGGCTTTCTTTTCTCACTTGGAGGTGCACCTATTACATGGAGCAATAAGAAGCAACCCACTGTTGCTTTGTCGAGTACAGAGCTGAGTATAGAGGTGCTGCAATGGAAGCATGTGAGGCATCATGGCTGGAGATGTTACTTGCAGATTTAGGTGTGGAAGTGCAAAAGCCTATCACTATCTATTGTGATAATCTTAGCAGCATACAGTTAGCACAGAACCCTGTTTTCCATGCTAGAACAAAGCATATCGAGGTACATTATCACTTCATTAGAGAGAAGGTATTAGCAGGTGATATTGATCTTGTTTATGTGAGAACAGATGAGCAAGTTGATGATATTTTCACCAAAGCACTTGGAGCTGAGAAGTTGAAGAAGTTTTGGGAGATGCTTGGATTACAGGATATGGCGTTGAGCTTGGGGGGAGTGTTGAGATATCAAGCTCAACATGTGATGATCTAGGATGACACGTACCAGTTTTCGTTTCTCTGACATTTATATTAGTCACACCAATATATGTCAGGGATACTTCATTGAACTTTATTAGATTCATCTACCGAGAGTGATGGCACATCTGTTTCTTGCCAGCTCACTCATTCACGAACATTAGGTTTTTTCCTTATGTACTGATCTTTATATATTGCACTTGTTGTATTCTTGTTTTTAGGTCATTCTTGTACATTCCTTTTATGTAATAGAAGAAGAAGAAGAAGATCATTCTTCCTTGCCTCAATCTGTGTGTGTGCTTCTCCTTGAGAGTGAGAGTGTGTGTGTGATCTCTCTTCCTTATCTCCTTCCTCGTGACAATTGTGTGCCAATTTTCAATCCTATTCTTGTTGCCTTTTTTATGGATGAGCTTGATGACACCATTGTTTAGGCATTCAAGAAGGGTACTAAAAGATAAAGCCTCTTGCCAAACCAAGCACAATGGGGTGGCCATCACCTATCTGAAAGACTTAAAAAATTTGTTTGTGAGGTCGTCAGCACCCAGGCTTTTCCCATTGGCGAGCATATCGATAACTTCGAGAATCTCATTATTAGAAATGGGTGTTTCATGGAGAGACTTGAAGCTATGGAGTATTCTCAAGGGAGAGAGTCTCGCGATGGTCGCCATGCACTCCCTCGTATGGGGAGAAAGAGGCATCGAAACCCCCAGGAGTTGAGTAGAATGGTCAACAATAATTGCACTATTTTCTTCTTCTGTTTCGCATTCGAACCCATTGCTACCTATCAAGAAGGGAATAGAGTCTCTAGTTTGCTTCCTCTTGAGGATATGTCATTTAGAAAGTAGTGCCAAAAATCAAGTGGGAAATTCGCTCAAGCTATAAATATACAGTTGGTTGATCAAAACGTGGAGCAATGAAAATGCTCCTTGGGTGAGGTTAGTTTTTAGAGTAATAAATTCTCTTACGTTTGTAGGTATTCTAGGGTAGAAAGGCGTGGACTAACTCACTCTTTTGTTCTCTGTTTGTTTGATGTTGCTTTGAGTATGGAACAAGATGAAACAATATTTCAAGATGAAACAATATTTCAAGATGAAACAATGAAGTGCTCCAGTGGCATTAGATAGAATGACTCTATTTGGTCCTTGATGAAGGGTATCAAGGCTCTGGATTCCTTGAACCACCAAAGAGCAAAGAAATTATGGATAAAAGGTTTGTGCAAGTAGAAGTATCTCGAGAATTTCTTGGGACACATCTTCTTTTTGTGCTCTCGGAGTCAATTTGTGTTGCACATGCTTGGTGGTGTGTGTTGGCAGTGGTCAGGGCAGTCAAGGACTTATGAGGCAAGGAAGCCAATGAGAAGGGCCAAGTAGGCAAAGTAGTCAACAAAGATCTGGCAAATAGGCTTATCATTTTTCATGAATTAATATTTCCCAAATAGTCATTTTAGTCACTCCACACCATTGTAAATATCATTTTTGATTATTCCTACTCCATTTTGTACAAGCCGAGGAGTTCTTGAGCTTGAGGAGTATTAGTACTACTTATGCACCAATTTTCATAATTTTCAGAGCTGGTTTGAGCCTCCAAAATAGCATTAGAACCTAATTTTTAAATAGGCCGGACACTGGGTCTGGACAGGACCAAAGCTAGTCAAAAACTATAAAAAGAGCTAGAGAGCTCATTTTTGAGGTTAGCTTGTTGTGGATTTGAACTTGTATGAGACTATTTGAGTAATTTGAAGAACTCCATTGTTTCTCTCTTTGTCTTACCTTGTGTGCGCGTGTGTGTGTATGTGTGTGCATGTTTGTGTGCTTCTCACTCACACACTTGTGCCATCACTTGTTCGAGGTCTTCATACCATCCTCACGTCTTCCCGGATTGACATTAAAGGAGGTGTTTCATCACTGAGCTACACCAAATTTTAGCGTCGTTGCCGGGGATCGAGCTTTGAGGACGAGTGTGTGATGGTAAGATGTAGAGTTGTGATGTTGGCATTGTAGTTGATTTTCTTTTCTTTTCCTTATTTTTTGTCTTTCTTACTTCACCATCATCATCCTCACCATCTCCCACCTCCATCTCCATCATCATGAAAATTTCAATTTTTGATCATATCACCTTTCCCCTTCCATTTCACTCATTTCACTTGTGAGAGAGAGCGAGAGAGCGATTTGTGTGCCTGTTTTTGCATGTTTCTTGAGTGTTCTTGCAGGTTTTGACTGTATCATCATCTCCAGCAGGCCGCGCAGGTACGGAAAAGCTCTGCACAATCTCCGAGGCATTGACCTCTGTCAATCGCGATTGACAGAAAAATCGCTCCTTTGGTAAAACAAAGTGCACCACTATGACACACATCATGAGCACATTCCAAATCACTTATCAAAACTAAAAAATTCCGTGTTTCTCTGTCGATCGCGACTGACAGCCACAATCGATAGCCTCTGTCAATTGCAACCGATAGACTCTGTCAATCGCGATCGACAAACCCCAACAGACTGCCATGTAGGATTCAGTCAATCGCGACTGACACCGTTGATCACGACCAAATGAAATTTCACGATTGACACTAGAATTCACATGTACACATGTCCCTCGCGATGGATAGAACCCCGATTGATTGAAATCATGATAGAAATTGCAGAAAAAGTATCGATCGCGATTGACACCATCAATCGCGACTGACAAACCCGACGACCGACTCTGTTGATGGCGATTGACACCGTCAATCACGACTGACATGTCGATCGCCACTGACAGGCCCAACGGACACCTCTGTCAATTGTGATTGATAGACCTGTCGATCGCGATTGACAGGCATTTTCGGCTAAATTTTTAGGGTTTTGAATTCCAAAGTTTTGGGGTAATTTTGGGCATAAAAATCAAGCAATTAGCACTTTGTGAGACCTCTACACTAGTAATTTGAGAAAAATCCTGTTTGACCGTTAGCCTGTTTGAACCCTGTTTTAACCCCAGAACCCTGAACAGTCATAACTTCTTCATACAAAATCCATTCGGAGTGATCTTAAGCTTTTATAGATAGGGTATTTTGAAGTTGACCATACCTAGGGGAAACAAAACTAAGGGATCTCTAGAATTGTTTTCCATAAAGACATAGTGCAAATTGATATCTGAATTATATGAATGAAAGTGATTTGTTATGTCATTTGAATTTAAGTCTTGAGCTAACTTTGGGACTTTTACAGGTCCATTGAGAGCACTAGAGGGAGTGCAAAGCAAGGGCATTCTGCAATCTTGAGAACGGAGTTCTTGAGCATCAAAGAGCAAGGGATCAGCAAGTGAGGTTGGAATATTCTCAACTTCCTTTGTCAATTCCTAGCTTAGGCTAAGTGCGAGTAGTGCTAGAAGTAAGTCAGGGTGGCGATAGGAATCTATCAAGTTGAAGATTACCTAAGCACTCAAGTTCAAGCTGAAACATAATCTCTTTGTGATCGATAACTTTAAAGGAAGAGAACTTAACATGGTACGATCGACTTAAAGTGTGGAAAATTACTCAAGATATTCCTGACGGCGTGATATTAAACAAGAGCATAAACACGATAAACACCTAAAAAAGAACTAAGTGACTGATACAAATTGATCGGCAACGAGGTTGTACCTTGGGTAAAAATTGGGATTGCTCATTAAGGCATATGAACCTTAGATCAGGACGACATCTAGGGAGAGATACACAAAGCCTTAGGTCTTTAGAGGCTAGTGTAAATCACAGTGCTAGGTCTTGGGCTCAGCATTTGAGCCATTATTCGCACTACCCTAGCTCTGAAACTAGCGAGTCCGAGATGTCTCATGGTATGGAGAGACCCATAGGAAGTTCAAGTGTGCCATACTTACAAAGGGTCGAAGGCCCTTACAAGATGCAACTCGAATACCTTAGGACCAACTGATTAGGTGCTTGCATCAATGAGGACGGCCTAGGAAGATCTATGGTCCAAATAAAAAACCTAGATCAACCCATTGGACCAGAGCATCCAGCAGTCAAGTTTGAAAATGGAGCATACATCGACAAAGAAGGAACCATGTATGTGGTCACCACCTACCCAGACAGATAGATAAATTTGGTAATGCGATCCCAGAAACGGACATAGGTGACCTAGAGCAAGGAAACATAGGTGGAGAACCAAAAACCCCTCGAGGCAAATCAGTTCTTACTAGAATTATCACGCTAGAGTGGGTTTCCTAGGACAATAAGAGCATAGATCTACTCTTGAACCGAGAGACCGATGAAGCCTTTTGGAGGTATAAGCCTGATCAACAAAATGAGGTAAGAACGATCACAATCTATGAGTTCAAAGATCCTGATAGCCCAGGCAAGGTGACCTATCTAGACAATACTTCAGAGAGGATCTTTGTGGTCACAAAGCATGGTAGGCATGTCTACACTTGGAAGGGTGAATTTATTTTTCCCCAACCAAGGTCTAATGTCTCGTATGGCCACCAAGGAGCTGGAACATCCCAAGCTCATGGAGCTCATAGGGACACAAGTAGAGATACACTAGAAGTAAGCTTTGCCAACCCCTTGGGAAGAGAAAGGATGAGAACAGAGACAGATAGAGAAGAAACTGAGAGACCTAGAGCCCCAAGAAACCAAAGAAATGCTGATGATTTTCCTTTGCCAAGGCCAAGGGAACACACTAGAACCTTGAGGCCAACCCAACTAGTTAAGTCCATGAAGAACTACTTCGATGGCACTGGAGACCCCTACGATCATGTGGCCGAGTTTAGGCAAGTCTTGAGAGCTAAAAAAGTTGATGACCTATTCATGCAATACAATGCCTTTGGTCTAACCCTTAGGAACACCGCCCTGACATGGTTTCAACTACTAAATGAGCGATAGTTCAAGAACATAGATCAACTTCTAGAGGCTTTTATTACCGAATCTCTAAGAGTGGCATAAGGCATAATACTTCCTCACTAATTCATAGCTTCAATCAGACAGCTCAAGAGACCGTTAGACTTGCAGGAAGAAGATTTAGGGAGTATCTGGAGAGATTTCCTATTCCTGAGTTGCCGACACCAACCAAACAAGTGGATTTATTCCTAGATGGACTGCTAAGTACCAAATTGAGATCTTATGTGTACTTAAAAGACCTTAGGACCATAGAAGAGGGTGTACGCATGTGCATCGACATTGAGGATAACCTAAAGGAGGAATTAGAGCTGTCAAAAATCTACAAAGATAGTTCTACTAGCCTCACATCCACACAATCCACATCCATTGAAGAACTTGCGGACAAAGTAGCTCAAAAGTTAGGTGTATCAAGCAAACAAATACCAAGGTTTGCCCTAGTGAAAAGATGCTATACTTGTGGAGGTGACCATATGGCGAATGTATGTCCCATTATGGCTCAACCCCAAGTGAATCCTAGTAGCCAATACTACACCATAGAGAGAAGATACACCAACCACATTGCACAAGATTGCCCATACTATAAGCAAGCCATTAGGCAAACATACCCACAACCATACCCTCAACAAGGAAGATACCAGAACCAGTACCCACCACAACAATATGGTAGACCACAACAACCTTATCAACAACCCTACCAAAACCAACAAAGGCCTCAGCCTGTGTTAGCTCAGCAGTCCCCAACCCCATCCAATGTGATTCTAGTAAAGTATGCGGCTACAGAAGAGAACTTGAATAGAGCCATAGTGCCAGTTACACCACTGCTATCTGAAAGTGACCCAAGTGACCATAGTTTTGACTCTACCCATGTTGATAGCCCCTAGGCTTACTACATGCAGTCACCAGAGCATAACGAGTCATATTACTATGAAGATCCGAGTGAACCTAGTTGGGAGCCAGAGATTGCAAATGTCATGTGCGCAAACCCCAACTCTAGACCTCAACCTAGGCAGGTAAGACCCCCAGTTCCTAGAGGACCATGCTACCGATGTTAGGGAGATCACTTCATTCATGATTGCCCCATGCCTGCACCTACACAACCCCAGTCAATAACAATCCAGGGCTTTTGTCAAGATTGCGGAAAAGAGCATCTCTTACGAGACTGCCCAAAGAATCCCAATAACATGCCAAAAATCACTCCTATTAACGTTATTGGGTTAGTCGTAGACTCTTCAGGGAGTGTAACTTCCACTGCACCAGTGCAAGTGGTCACTAGAGCTCAAGTTGCGCAGCAAAACCAAGGATTAGGCCAAGAAAAGAGTTCTGAGGTTAGCGAAACCGAGAGCATAACCAAGAAGAGGACTAGAGCCTGGGAGGATAGCCGCGAGAGAATGAAAAGACAATGGCCAAAGAAGATGAGTAAACTCGAGGAAAGTCTAAGAGAAACGAAAGCCAAAATCATTGAACTCACATCTCAAACTCCCTCTCACACTACTCCATCACCACCAATCCCATCTTCCTCCAACCCACCACCTTCCAACCCACATCACTCAATCCCACCACCCCCTAGAGTAGGATCAATCTTAGCCGATCCCACTCCCGAGGACCTAAACATGATGCTTAAGGCATATCAGGCTAGAATCCAAGAAGGGGCATAATGTAACCGATCATGAAAAGTATTACCCTAGAGCGGAACTAGAGCTTGAACGAACTAAAATTTGTGTTAAGATGGTGGAATTGGCTCAAACTATGTTTGAAGCTAGTCGCCTCTTTAACTTCTCTAGTTCAACTAAGACGTAGTTGCACTTTGATGGACTGCTGAAAAGATTGGAGAGGCTAATAGCACAATCAGAAAAGGAACCCTCCTCTCAAAATAAGGACAAGGCAAGTGAAAGGATAAGCCTTCCTGCCCAGGAAGCTTATGTGCCTAACTCCACAGATCTAGACACATCTTCTTTGATGAATCGGTACACACCAAAATTCCTACGAGAGATTCAGGAAGAGAAATGGGCTAAAGAGAGTGAAGTTCCTCCTCCCATTGAACTTATGGATGATGTGATGTCGGAAAGAATTTATTACTCTTAGAATACTGCTAAAATTAAAAGATTAATTGATTGGAATAAGTTTGGTTAAATTATGATAATTTTGACTAATGCTTGAATTTTAATTTTTGCAAGACAAGAAGTTTGATGATTAATATCAAGATGGGAAGTATTTATCTAGGTGTTTTCTAATATAATTATGGGTATAGATGAAAAAGCAAGGGTTTATTTATGTTTTGAAAGCAATTGCAAGGGTATTTAAGGGTTAAATGTAGGTTTTGATCATGTTTTATAGGGTTCAAGCTTAATTTCAAGGTTAATTAAGGATTAATTAATAAATCTAAAGGGTTATGGAAGGTTAGAAGATTAGTTTATGGGTTAGTTGGGGTTAAAAATCATGGTTTAAAGTTAGTTGAAGGGTAATCCTATGGTTAAGAGATTAATTAAGTAGGTTTTAGTCTATAAATGAGTTAATAAATAGGGTAAAGATAATAAATGGAACCTTAGAAAAATATTTCAAATAAGAAATATATTAATTATTAATTGTTATTATTTTCACTAAGGTTATGGTAACAATTAAATTTATTGATGGGTTTAATTTAATTCATTCTAAAGGTTTGTATTTATTCTATAGTAATTAAATAAATAAAAAGGATTTGAAAGGTTGTATTTAAATCTAAAGTCTATGGTCAAGTAAATATTTAATTTGAGTAGTTGTGTGTATTTTGGAAAAATCAAATGGAGGAAATTCCCATGCCTAAATTCTTGTTGAGTGTTGTTGAGTTAAAGAGGAGTAAATGTAGGCTGCATGAATTGCAGCCCTGTTGAAGACGAACTGAAGATTTGAAGTGTGGAAAGAATCTACTTAGCTGAAAATATATTGTTTGATTTGTATAGGACATTTTTTTATGAACAGTTTCTTATAGCTTTGTATAGGAATTCTATCATTAATCTAGTTTCATTTCATCTTTTATGTCTAAAGAAGATTCATCTAGTAATACTTTGTTTACCTCCATCTACATTTGAAATACTATTTTCTAGTTAAACGTAACAGAAATCATTAAAGATAAAGTAGTTAGTTAGGAATTAATCTTACCATCCTATTTAGACTCAATTGAAAGAAATAGAAACGCTTTGCCCTGCGGACCTTAGGAAAAAATTATACTTGTTCTGCATAGTCACCCTGTGTGTGCCATTAGCGAGATGATTGAATTGATCCACCAGTCGTCAGCATTCGCTCCCACAGCGCATGATCAATTCCTGCAAGACATTCCTTCCGTTTATGAGGAACAAGAGAGTACCCAATCTCATGAGAGATTAGACTTCGAGTCTAATTCCTTATAGGAACTACCCCATTTCATAGGCCCATGGGAAGTTAAGTCTACTTGTATGAGAGCACCCACTGTCATGGTAAGAAACGAAGACTCAGTCATTTCCTATACGCAAAGATGAGATGCCATTGAAACCTATGATGGGTGGACGTGCATTCTCTAAGTGGGGAATAGACTTTGTAGGTCCTATTAATCCCCCAGCCAAGGGTTTACATGCTGAATATATCATTGTTGCCACTGATTATCTGACCAAATGGGTGGAAGTAAAAGCCACAACGAAGAACGATGCTCAAACAATAGCCAAGTTCTTATTTGAGAACGTGTTCACAAGATACGGGCTACCTATAGAGCTAGTAAGTGATAGAGGCACTCACTTCTTGAATGAAGTTATTGAAAATCTTCTCCAAGAGTTCTTGGTTATACACAAGAAGTCTTCCCCCTATCACCCACAAGCCAATGGGCAAGCCGAAAGCACAAATAAGATTCTATGCAATGTGCTGACTAAATTGGTGAATAATAAACGCTCCGATTGGGACAAATAGCTACACCATGCTGTTTGGGCATACAGAGTTGCCTATAAAATGGTACTCCAAGCCACACCCTTTCAGATGGTGTTCAACCAAAATGTAGTGCTACCATTGGAATTTTTGATACCTACATTGAAAGTAGCACAAGAGCATGATTGGACAGGCTACAAACTCTCCTCTATAATCTTTGACCTTGAACGACTAGGTGAAACAAGATTAAGATCTGCAGCTGGAATTTATGCAGCCAAGAAGAGGCAAAAAGCATATTTTGATGCACATGTGAAGGATAAGGGCTTGAAAGCAGGAGACCTAGTCCTAGTCTACACTTTGAAGCAACATGCACGGAAATTAGAAAAGAGAGGCTATGGACCAATGATTATCAATAAGATCTCCATAAGCGGAGCGGTTCAATTAGTGACACTAGAAGGTGACGTCCTCCCTAGTTACATTAGCGGATGTAGAGTCAAATTATATCAAGAACCCCTCACGGAGGAGATGTTAAATCGACTCAATACTGCAAAGAAACATAACAAAGAGGAAAAGGGAATTTGAGAAGAAGCACAGGCAGAAGCATTGGAACGCATCCGAAAGATGAAATTGAAAAGACAGGGTAGAGATCAGCCTAGGATAGATGCCTATGCAAATCCAAGATATCATATGGCTATGTGTGAAGTCTCAGGTGCAAGTTCCAATAGAATAATTGACTGACGTCCTTTTGTGACCTTAGAGATAGGACAAGGAAATAGTGCAAGAACTGTAGGGGCTTTGATTGACTCAGGTGCAGCCACTAGTGCTGTCAAAATTTCTTATTGTCAAGAATTGAGCTTAAGTGTCAATCCTGTGGAAGCATATCTCATAGGATTGGGAGGTGTGGAAACCCCTTGCATGGGCAAGGTGAAACTTCCCCTCTACATTCAAGATGTTCTTATGACAGTTAAGGTGTTAGTGTGTCAAGACGAGGACCTCACTGAGCATCTAGTCTTGGGTCAAGACTGGATCTATGATCATGCAATCAACCTAAACCTAAGAAGTGGACTTCTTCAGGTCTGGGTAAATCAGAACCACATTACAGTTGAGTTAGAAAATGAAGCACTCAAGGAACTAGGAAAGGCACGAACTCCTCCTTCCAGGAGTACACATGAAGAAACTATGTGATGTAGAGAGATGTTTTTCTCAACAAAGAAGTCAAGGACACAATGGAACTCCCTTCTTTTCCAAAAGTGGTAGAGACGCGGCGACCGAAGGAGTACCAAACGCAGAGGAAGCAGATGATGTATGCCCGAAGCCAAAGGAAATTACGAAGCAAGGTGGCACAATCACCAAAACAAGTATGGGTACGGAAAGGAGAGCATCCTGTTGCGGTCAAGTCACCACCACTGACTCAATGTCATGCCAATGGTCAACGACCGAACCCTTCTACGAAAGTAAACTATATCTGGGTACCCAAGAAGTCAATGAAGGCCGACCCACAATCAAGACAAATTTGGGTGCCTAAGGCTTGCTTGCGGGGTCAAAAAGCCACACATAAACCACGCCATGTACAACATGATTCACCCACTCGAATAGCTAACACCCATTCTTATTCAACACACATAAAACCATATGTGTCCATGAGCACAAGCAAAATTACTTGTAAATGGGTCCCTAAAAAGCCTCATTTACAAGTAGACATTCTTATGAAGCCCTTCGGAGTCTACACAAAATCAACAAAGAAAGCTATCCATTATGTTTGGCAGCCCAAACCTTGTAATAGACCTCCTGATCCCATTGTAAAGTCACCTCTTTTTTACTAACTGTATCCACATTGCACCCTACCAGCCTAACTAGCACATAGGAACCCTCCATCTGCTAACCACACTTCATACTCACAACCACACGAGCACTAACTAACTAACTAACTACATTACAATTCGTCATGTTAATGTTGTAATGGGGACACATGACCACTTTTTGTCCATTTGCAATGTTAACATTCATTTGTATATTCTCACAGAACTGGCGACCGCTTTCCTCAATATGGCCGAGGCTGCAGGAACGAGCTCCGAGGTAGGCACCAGTGCTTAGATAGTAGACATTGAAAGTCTCCCCATTTAGGAGGAGTTGAAGGAAAGGCCACAAGCGTTGAGAGCACTACATGTCATACCAATTCAGAATCCTACCCAAGGGCACACATCTCTAGTGAGGAAGAACTCCCATTGGTTCAGTGAAGTTGCAAGACCCCTTGGAGAAGGCTCCTATTTATGGGAGGCTGAGATAGAGTTCAACAGGCGCTGGGGCCGGTATCACTTCTTTACAAGAGAATTTGAGAGGCTTCAAAATAGTGAAGTATTGCAACCAATATGGAAGAAGGCTAGATTGTATGATTACTTCAAAGCTCAGTTACCAAAACCGGACTTCCTGAGGTGTTCATACTTGATTAGCACCTTCAGTCCCAGCAAAGAGAAGAAAGGGTCCATCACATTTGTAATTCCTTCTCTTACATGAGGAAATGAACCGAAACGCTTCAAATTGACAAACAATTTGGTAAGGGAAGCTTTAGAAATGAGAGGTATGCACATCTCCACAAAGAAAGAGACAATGATTCCGGACAACATGAAGAACAGGAACTTAACTAAACTAAACGATATGGTGGCAATGACATCAACTATTGCCATCACCTCCGAATGTGCATGCAACACTTCACGTTCCTTGCTCAATAAAGATTCACGATGCCCCCCAAGACGATTTGGTTTAGTCTATACTTAGCAGACACCTTCAACCTGACAATTAACATGCCGCATTAGATTATTGACCAAATCCATCTTGCACACCAATGTTGGTACAATAAATAGAAGTCAGTGCTCTATGGGTGGTGTACACTCACCAGAATTGTATATCGGTGCTTGGCATATGATGTGCCAATTCAAAGAGCTCTCATCTGGACTAGGGTGCAAGATTTTTAGCGAAGAATATCAGCCACAAGGCCTCCTTCAAAGAAAATGAGGGGAGCTGTTCAGATTCCTTGTGCACAGGCCCGGGGCACGACCCTGACATCAAAAATGACTCCTCCACCCCAGAGGCATGTGTAGCCCTTTACCATCAGGTTACCAAGGCATAGTGCAGAAGGGCCTAATCTGGTGTTCCCACCGATACCCACCGATTTAGAGTTCCCTCATGGCTTTACATTGGAGGATTTAACTGATGAAGAGGTAGCAAGGATAATTAATGCAACTAATTTGGAAGTTGAAGCAGAGCAATTAAGTGGGCAACAAACTATCACAGAGCAGCCCCATCCAACTCAACCAGAAGTTATCAAAGTAGATGAAGATGAAGAGGAGACTGCAGAAGAAGAACAAGAAGGACCATCCAACAAAAGGGAACATGAACAGGAGCAACACATTATACCAGAACTTGTGGGATCCCCAGCTTATATGAAGCAACTAGAAAGTTTGTATGATACTATCAACCTGGTTCAGGAACAACAATGACTATCTTTGGCAATAGGAAAGGCCTTGATGAACCAGATACTTGAAGAAGAAGGTGTAGATGATCAATAGAGAGCTACCCTCGACATGCTTGCTGATGCACTAGGAGTACTAGAGACCGTGCACACCACCCTTGCACACTCATGGAGATTTGAGCGATGGCACGGGAGACATCCCCCAGAACATGGAAATAGATAAATATCTTGGCATCAGAACCACAGGGCACCACCTCCACAACCACTGGCACAACTCACCCCATTCATCACACTGATGAAGCCCATACCTCAAGTGCACCCCTATCACCACCTTTACCACCCTGCCCTCCAACTCCACCACCTTCACCTCCTACCACCACTATCACCACTACTGTCACAACCACAGACTCCCCTTCCCATAGCGAAGCACAAACTGTGAGTCAACCTTCACAATTCGCACAATCTGAAACCACCACCATTGTAACTGCCACATCGGACACTGTAATTCTAACTGTAGTCACTGAAAATCCCATCCCCCCTATCACACTTCTCCGTGGTTCATATGCACAACTACACACACCACTATACACCTTCACTACCATCACCACACCTACCATTCCCATGTACACAATAACTCCCACGACCGCATCCACATATGACTTCATGGACATATCATCCACTTCCGCACCTCTCCCTCCCCCCATATTCCCACAATCTCCCATTCCCCCACCACCCACTTCACCATTCTCAAGCACAACATACACACTCCCTTTCCCTTTTCCCTACCCTCCTGCATTCAACACCTTCCCGGCATCCACTCCTGTCAATAATGTATTCAATACTTTGTACCAATGTATGTCTCAATTACAACATCATTACCAGCATTTAGATGCTCAGCATACGAACCTGTTCCAAACCCATGAAACATTACAAGAAAGATTCATAAACTTGGAGAAGGACAAGAGGCTATTACAATAGTAGTATGATACCTTGCAGGCACAATATGATCAGTTAGTGGCCAATCCCCCCCAACCAGATACAAAGGAAAAACAACAACTCGATGCAATGCTACACGCCCAAATAACAGACAATCTCAAGCTTAGACGTAATCTAGCATTACTACGAAAACACATGTCTGCACCACTAGAAGAAAATAAAAGACTAAAGAAACAGAATGAAGAAAACCTAGAAGCAATAATGGAGGGATCACCACAGGAGATCGACCTGAAGCGCTTTAAGGCCATCCCATCGGCAAACATGTAAATCGTGTTGGACACACATCCCGATCTCGTAGAAGCACATGCTGCCTTAGAAAAAGAGCGGGATGACCTACAAAAGCAATTGGCCACTCAGTGAGAGTCACCAAAAGAAGTAATAACCGTAGCTGACACATCGAAAGAGGTCGCAGAACTGAGAGCACAACTGGCAGAACTGCAAAATAGAATTCTTCAATATGAGCATCAACCTTCTCCCCTTGTGGAGCTGGAGCCGGAGGATTTAGTTCAAATTGAAGTTGAGGAGACTTTCGAGGACCCTTATGTACCCATGCCTATGCTAGGGGGCAAACAAACAGAGGAAGGAATGGACACATTTGAGATTGAAGCTCCAAAATGGATGCAAAAATTAGAAAAGGTTGGTCTAACACATGATGATAGAGTTGCAGTGCAGATACAGTCCATGTCCGGATTGGAAGAGGTTATCATCAAATCAGACTACTTCAGAAACCTATCCCATCATCGATGGATTGGCACTTCAGATGATTTGTATGTTCCATTTTGTGTATTAATGGCAGATTATAATGCTGAGATAAAGCAGCGCACCACAAAAGAACCAACCTCAGCAACACAGTTTGCACTAGATGACATTCCCGAAAGTGCAATGCACGGCAAAATATTTGAACCTACATGGAGGATATGCGTACTAGAAACATACCCCGAGATGGTGCGCACTTGGAATAATATGCCCTTATACATCAAGTATAACCCTTGCTACTGCCCTGTCTTTCGATGAAGATCATGGCCCGAGTACACCAAAACAGTTTTGATAGTTAAAGGATGTGACAAATGGCTAAAATATGTATACTTGGCACCATCTCGTGGCCAACCCATGGTCGCATACATGATTTCAACCATTCGGCATTGGGGAATCAGATTCAAGAATGTACCAGACATCATGGCACAGATGTGCCTCAAAATATTTGAGCTAATGCTGGTTACATTCCGGACCTTTAAAAATGTCAAAGAACCTCACCTTTCGGCTCTCGGATTCAATGAAGGCAACCAAGATCTCGTCCATGATATGAGCACCACACCATCCATCAATGTTGTATATGCATGGCATGCTCGTATCAAGTATCTCCCAGCCTGCTTCAAACAAACATTTGAAGAAATGTTTATCATAGGGTTCTGGGAATATCATTCAGGGATATTCATACCTAGACCATCTCATCTATTACAATTATTTGTGGTAGAACAGGCTCTACACTCAGAGAAGCTACGCATGCCACATCCGGAGGTACCGGGGCTAGTAGACTGGGATGCCCTACTCACCTACTTGGCAAAAGGACTGAGATTAACAGAACACCACTTAGTGACAGATGTTGTGGAATACTACATCCAACGGTCCGCTCAAAAAGGGTCTATCAGAGACGACATATGCGAGAGAGGGGGGAGTGTTGGTAGTGGGCAGGGTAGTCAAGGACTTATGAGGCAAGGAAGCCAACGAGAAGGGCCAAGTAGGCAAAGCAGTCAACGGAGATCTGGAAAATAAGCCTATCATTTCGGTTATGAATTAATATTTCCCAAATAGTGATTTTAGTCACTCCAAACCATTGTAAATATCATTTTTGATTATTCCTACTCCATTTTGTACAAGCTGAGGAGTCCTCGAGCTTGAGGAGTATTAGTAGTATTTATGCACCAATTTTCATAATTTTCAGAGCTGGTTTGAGCCTCCAAAATAGCCTTAGAACCTAATTTTTAACTAGGCGAGACACTAGGTCTGGATAGGACCAAAGCTAGTCAAAAACTATAAAAAGAGCTAGAGAGCTCATTTTTGAGGTTAGCTTGTTGTGGATTTGAACTTGTATGAGACTTTTTGAGTAATTTGAAGAACTCCATTCTTTCTCTCTTTGTCTTACCTTGTGTGCACGTGTGTGTGTGTATGTGTGCGCATGTTTGTGTGCTTCTCACTCACACACTTGTGCCATCACTTGTTCAAGGTATTCATACCATCCTCACGTCTTCCCAGATTGACATTAAAGGAGGTGCTATTCATCACTGAGCTACAGTGTGTTTGCTCTGCAGTGCAAATCATCCATATGATAAAACTGGATCTTATAATATGTATTTTTATATTCTAAATAAAATATTTCTCTCGTATTATTTTCTATACCTTTGGATGTTTCCAAGGTAGATGGATTGAAGCTTGCAAATAGGAAGAAATTAATTATTCATAGTCTATATCCACATAGTGACATATTCTAGATGATGTTTATTATGGTACATATTGTAGATGATGTTTATTATTAATTTGTTTTGAGCTTTTCGACATCGACTCTCTTGCATTCACTTTCTCTACGGACAAACATGTTCAAAACATTTGCACACCATTTTTTCTTATTCTCTCCGTTTTTCCCTTTGGTTTTTTACGGTTGTAAAAGTAGTTTAGATCTTGGTTTTTAGGAATCATCATCTCTTTTCCAGCCCCCCAAAAGATTATTTGTTCTCTTGTAATAATGTAATAAGGGTATCAAGAAGATCCTCAAGTCATGTACTAATGCTATAAAAGATGCCCAACTAGAGAAATCCACTCCTCGTGATGTGATGAGAGTTTTTGGATTCAAAACATGCAAGGAAAAACTCCTGTCTTTTCCTTCTAGCCCTAGACTGTCCATGATCTAGTTTATGGACTCTATTTTGTAAACACCTGCTAGTACTACATTAATATTTAACTTCCTTGTTCTGTTAAAAAAAAAGGACTCAAGATTAAGTAAGAAAAAAACAATTAATATGCATGTATGTATGTATGTACAAATCCCTTAACCTTAGTTTATCATTTTGGGCTACCCTTCATCGAAAATGAGAAATAAAGGAGTCGAGTCATTATCTACGAGACACTTTAGGTAATTAGGTACATGTGAGGCGATGGGTAGCTTTTTATGCTCTCACCATCTGAAGAATGGCTCCGAGGATAGACTAGCTCCGGTGATAGACAGACTCTCATGATAGATTGGCTCCGATGATAGACTAGCCCCGGTGATAGGTTGGCCTCGATGATAGATTAACTGCAGCGATAGGCTGGCTCCGACGATCGGTGGGCTCTCGTAGCAAACTAGCTTAGGTGGTTGATGGAATCCGAGTCTCCGATGATAGATTGGCCCCTACACTCCACTGGCTCTTGCACTCCGACTACCAATTGTTTATTCGAGTTGGGAAAAGTAGAGGATTGATTGCTGCAATCGTAGACCCAAGCACATGGCAGTTTTTTTTTTTGGAAGAACAATAGAAAGGTAAATAAATTAAGAGAAAATACAACCCACAATCGGGGACACCCCAGAGAATGGGGGAAATTTACATCAGAGAATCTAAGAAGACCATAAGGCTCAACCTTTTAACTGAGTAAAGGGAGAGCCATTCATTCTTCCACTTTCTGTAGTGAAGATTATTACAAAATGCTAGCCAAGAGGGGGTACAAATAGGGGAATCATTCATCAATGCCATACAATTCTTGATATTACATCGAACTTTTTTAAGACACTGGTACAAGAAAGCTTTAGGCTTCTCAGAGAAGAGGATTTCATTTCTTTATTTCCAAATAAACCAAAGGATCTGAGCTCTGATAATTTGCCAGATTCCAACATCAAATCTGTTGTTGTTGCCAATGAGGATTTCCTTTCCAGTTAGAGGGGAAACCCATGAATATTGCAAAACATATGAAGAACCTTCCAATATCTGCCAATTGTAGGGCAAAGAAAAAAGATATGTTCCAGATCTTCCACACAACCACAAGATGACAGAGACCATCACTGATGTTAAACCTCCTAGCTTTGCTTCCAATCCATAATCTCTGGTGAAGAATCATCCATAGCAGTAGAGATCGCTTGACAGTGGTAGAAAAAGCCCAAAGGAGCTTAAATATGTAGCTCCATTGATGTGCATTCCATTGAACCTTCCAAATCTTGTTGAGCCTGGGGACTAAGTTGCTAATGGAGTTGTAAGACCTCTTGAATTTCAGGTACATATCCTCAACAACTTGGAGAATATTGAGGGTTTGTAATCAAGATAAAGAGATAGTTTGTCAGTAAGCCAAGATTTCTTATCCAGAATTATATTCTTGCACTATAAGGAGATCCTCATCCTGTCAAGGACGTCAACCAAATCACCATTAGAATTAGTCCTGCAAATAGACAACTAGTTAGTAAATCCCTGTTTTCTACACTTGTTGCTTCTTATGGATAGAGGGGAAGGATCAAGCCAAGCACACCATAAAGAGTCCTCCATAATAAACCATTAATTATTAGAGAACACATCAAGAATAGAATAATCCTTTTTGATTCTCAACCAAGCATTCCATAATGAGCAAACCAGAGAGCTACCCTTAGGGATGAAAGGGAAGGGGGAAACAACAACATTCCAAAGGTCTATATTAGTCCAATTTTTATGATCTTTAATGTGAAACCTGTGTATATTCCTTTTAATTAAACAAGCCCAAAAATCACATGACACAATAACTCTCATTATCCTTTTGCCAGCCATTTGTGTAACCATTTTTGATGGGCATATTAGACCAAGACCTCCCTCTTCTTACTTCATATAGCAAGTATTCCAGGAGACTTTTGGGATTTTGCTAGAATGATGGGTCCCTCCCCACAGAAATCTCCCTGCAATCCAATCATAGCTTTAAATCTACAAAGTTTAGTACCATCAAGTGCTTTGGTCAATAAATTTGCACATTTCATATTTGTGGATACATGTGCAAGTTGAATCTCCTTGCTCAATATCTTCTCTCTCACATAATGATAGTGAACTTCTATATGCTTGGTTCTTGCATGATAGATAGGATTTGCTGCAAGATGTAAAGAACTAGTATTGTCACCAAAGATCATAGGTGAGTGAGTGTGAAGTCCCAAATCTAAATATAGCAATCTAATCCATATGGCTTCTTGAGTAGCATTGGCTAATCTCCTGTATTTAGCCTCTGTTGAAGATAAAGCAACAGTAGGTTGCTTCTTTGAAGACCATGAAATGGGATTATCACCTGCAAAAGAAAGATAACCAGAAGTACTTCTCCTGTCATCCTTACAACCTACCCAATCTGCATCTGAGTATAGTTTGATGTCCAAATCTGATGTGCATGGAAAGTATAAACCTTGATTTTGAGTACCCTTGAGATACTTCAAAATCCTTTTGGTAGCTTCGAAGTGAGGTGGTCTAGGTTTGTTCATGAATTGACTTAAGACACTTACTCCATAAGCTATATCAATCCTTATCAAGGTTGCATAGTTTAGACTTCCAACTATGCTTTGATATCCTGCAATGTCTTCAAGCACATCACCTTCTTGAGCACTCAATTTTTGGTTTACCTCCGTAGGAGTGCTAGCTATCTTGGCATTCTCCAAGTGGAAATTCTTCAACATGTCCTGCACATACTTTCTTTGAGTAATGTAAATTACAGAATTTGTATAGACCAATTCAAGTCCAAGAAAATACTTTAGTAACCCTAGGTCACTGATTTTGAACTCCTGCATCATTAGGTCTTGATTTGTTTGATGCCATTGGCATCAGTACCCGTAAGTATGATATCATCAACATACACACATAGGTATATCACCTCTGAATTACTTCTCTTGACAAACACAGAAGTATCTTCTTTGCTCATGATGAATCCTTGATCTTGAAGATAGGTAGTCAACCTATGATTCCATGCCCTAGGTGCCTGCTTCAATCCATAAATAGCTTTGTTTAGCTTGCACAAATAGTTGACCTTGCTTGGGTCTTCATAGCCAGGAGGTTAAGCCATGTAAACCTCCTCTGAAATCCAGCCATTAAGGAAGGCATTTTTTACATCCAATTGGTAAATATTCCAATTCCTTGATGCATCCACACTTACCAATACCCTGATGGTTTGCATTTTGGCCATAGGTGAGAAAGTCTCTTCATAATAAACTCCTTCAGTTTGTGCAAAAACCTTATCCACAAGTCTAGCTTTGTACTTGATTATGGATCCATTTGAGTTTTTCTTGATTTTGTAAATCCATCTAGAACCAATTACCTTCATTGATTCCTTCTTTGGGACTAGCTTACAAGTATCATTCTCCTTGAGTGCTTCTATTTCTTCATCCATAGCTTCCTTGCATTCTGCCTTGGTCTTTGCTTCTTCATATGAAGTAGGTTCTTCAAATGATAAATCCTTAGCAAGATAACTGGAGTGCTTAGTAACTAAAGAAGTTTCATACCTATATTTGATTGGTTTCTTGCTTTCACTTTGTGGTCTTCTTAGAGCTTGGTTGGACGATTCACGTAAGTCTTCTAACCTCTTCATCTTGGCCTTGCCCTTTGATTTCCATGCCTTGAATTCTTCTAGGTTTATGATGTCCTCATCATTTGATTTGATGTCTTCAATCTGGCTTGACTCCTTGTTGGTGAGGCTTGGAAACTCCTCTTCCAAGTCATATGGCAACTTAACTTTCTTGCATTCACTTTCAAACCAAGAGTCATTCTTATCAACACAACATCTCTACTAACCATAAATCCTTTGTTGGATGGATTATAAAACCTATATCCTTTCTGATTTAAATCATACCCTATGAAGATGCACTTCTCTGCCTTAGGGTCTAGCTTACCTCTGATTTGAGCTGGAACATGCACATAAGCAACACATCTAAATATTCTGCAATGATCAAGCGATGGTCTTCTACCATGCCATGCTTCATATGGGTCATCCCATCAAGTGATTTGGATGGAAACCTGTTAATAAGATAGGTGGCAGTAGATGCACTCTCTGCCCACAAATAATTAGGTAACCTCTTTTCATTAAGCATTGATCTAGCTGTTTCCACAATCAACCTATTTCTCCTCTCTTCTACCCCATTTTGAGGGGTATACCTTGTTGTAATTTCCCTTTTGATTCCTCTATCCTGCAAGAATGCATAAAATTCATTGGAGAAGTACTCACCTCCTCCATCTAACCTTAGTCTTTTTAGGCTTCTTCCTGTTTGGTTTTCCACAAGTGCAAGATACTTCTTAGAGCAACTAAATGCTTCATCTTTATGTTTCATAAAGTACAGGATAGTCCACCTACTAAAATCATCAATGAAAGACACATAATACCTTGAGTGATGGGTCCTTACTTGGTCCCCACACATCTGTGTGGACAAGTTCTAAGTAATGTTCATGCATGTAACCTTTCTTTGAGAAGGGTAACCTGTGTGATTTACCAAACTGACATGCACCACATTTATAGACAATGTGTTGCTTGGATACATTAGGTATCCCAAGCACACATTGATCTCTACATATTTGCTTCAAGGTTCTATCACAAGTATGCCCTAATCTTGTATGCCAAATCTCAAGTTCTGACAATGTTTGATCCTTGTAATTATAAAGTGCAATATTCCTTGTATCTTCAAGTTCAAATGTAAATAATCTACTTGTTTTTTCTCCCTTGGCAATTCTCTTGAATCCATGTTGGGGATCCTCCAGAAATGCTCCATATTTGTTGAACCTAACCTACAAACCCTTTTCCACAATCTGTCCAACACGCACCAAATTCTTGGTGATTGTAGGTACATGTAGAACCCTGCTCAAGAGATTTTTATTCCCATCAGAGGTTTTGACATTTCCTACCTTGAACACTGAATTCTTGGTGTCATCACCTATTTGCACTTGGTGCTTTACCTTGGGTTCCTCAAGGTAAAAAAGAAGAGCTACATTGCCTGCCACATGGTTTGAATATCTTGAGTCAATACAGAAGAGGTGTTCATCATTCATACCTTGCGTTGAAGTCATGTTCATAATTAGAAGGGAATCCTCTTGTTCCTCTGTGTAATTGTTGGTCTTTCCTTGATTTGTAACCTCCTTGGTAGTTGTTGTTGTGGTTGTAGTTGTACCATTGAGTATGATTGAATCTTCCTCTTGATTGTGAGGAGCCACCTCTTTGATATCCTCTTCCTCTTTGATTCTTGTAATTCCTATAGCACTCATATTTAGTGTGATTATAAAATTTACATATGTTGCATGGGAAAGAGTTGAAAGGTCTCCCCCTACCTTGCTTACCTCCTCTACCCATTCCTCTTGAGTTCCTACCTCTCCGTGCATAGTTAGCTTGAGAAGTAGTACCTTCATCTTCAATCTTTTTGCTTTTCCCTTTCTCTTTAGACTTTCCTTTATCTGTGTATAGGGTAGAAGAGTTATTACCTCTTGATGGTTCTCCATTTTTGTTGAGCTTGGCTTCATGAGTAAAGAGTTTCCCCATAAGTGTGGTAAGATCTGGAATCTTCATGTCCATGTATAAGTCCATGGCAGCTGTGAAGGCTTCCCATTTGTCATCTGCCTTGACGCCATTGATTACTTGTCTCAGAATTTGCTCCTCTTCAACTTCCTCTCCTATTCTTGCCAATTGGTCAGCCACATCTTTAACTTTGGTGACATATTTTGAAACACTTTGCTTGGGTTGCTTCCTTTGAGGGGTAAACTCAATCCACAATTGGTCCTTCCTAACTCTTGTATTGGAAGAGAAGTATGAAGAAAATGTATCCCAAGTCTCTTGGGATGATTTACAATTCCTAATGTGTGGAAGAAGGAAGTCCGAGATAGAGTTAAGTAGATATGACCTTGTTAATGCATCTTTGACACACCATGAGTTGAGTCTTTCAAGCTCCTCTCTTGTAGGTTGTCCTTTGCTTCTAAAAATGGGCATCTCCTCATCTCTTGATATGTATCCATAGAGACTCCTTACTTGTAAGTATGTCTTTATCCTCAAGGACCATGCTTGGTAGTTTTTCCTATCCAATTTATCAATAAAAGAAGGGAAACCATGTCCCATTTTACCTCAAGTTGCTTTGATACCACTGTTGGGAAAGATGGATGGACATTTCAAGAAATGAGTTGATACTGCCAAACCCTGCTTAGTACCTACCCTATTTTACTTCAAATTTGTGTTGTAGGCCCTCTTAGCTTGCAAATGACACAAATAAAGTACCTATGTACTTTGGAGATGATGTTTCAAAAAATTAGATCAAATAGATAACTTTGCAATTAGCTTGTGACAAAAAACTTGCTATTTTGGTCTTGACACTTGCTAGATATTATGCTCAGTGCTCACAATACAGTAGCAATTAGGAGATATTCCTTTTGGGTGAATCAAATTAGCTTATAGATCCAATGTTTCCAAGTGGAATCACTTAAAATGTTTGACTATACACAAAGCAATCAATTTAGCAACGGAAACCTTACCCCAAACTTTTTAGGAGATGTTGGTAGACTTTGAGCTAGTTCCAAGAAGCTATAGATCATTGAAAATGGCAGAGCAATCATTGAGATATGAGCATTACAAGTACACTATTCCGAGTGACAATGGTAGAGATGAAGACAAATGTGATCAACAAGGCCCCTCCTTGCAAAGAACTTAACCTCTAACAATGATCATCATTTCTTTCAATCTTAGAGCATTGTATGATCCCTCAAGAGCGGCCATTATTGGCCAATGAATCCGTGATAAAAGCTTAAATGTAGGCTTCATCTGTCTTCAAGAGACCAAAATTGACTTGGAGGACCTTCAAAAGAGATTGAAATGTATTTCAAATTCCCATGTCTAGCTCTCCACTATGTACCCTATGGGAAATGGCATTTTAGCCATCAACATTAATAACAATTGGTATGATAGAATTGTGGATACCCAAGTAGATCTATACCATCAGTGGATTGGTTCATCCTTTGGGGGTCTTATCCTGTTCCCCATTGTCTCCTTGTAGGCTCCCAATTTGGATCCTCAAAGAATTGCCACTTGGAAATCTTTGGAATCTCTATCTTACAATTTCATTCTTTGTGGGGACTTTAATATGGTGAAGGTTCTTTTTGATAGATGGAGGAATAAAGGATGGGTTATTGATGGTCATGAAAAGGACTTTCAGGAACAAGTCAAGCTCCATCAATGTTGAGACCATAAAAGTCACATTAATCAAAGTCAACCATAGTCAAAGTCAAAGGGTCAAAGTCAAAGTGGTCAAAGTCAACATGTTCAAGGTCAACATGGGGAAGTCAAAGTGTTCAAAGTTTGGGTGTCAAGGTGGACAGGTAGTGCACAATTAATTGTTCACAAAGGGTATACTTGTAGAGAGTTGGTTGCAGGTTGTAGAATGTATTTCTATAATTCTCTAAGGTTCAAAGTGTTTGGAAGGTTCAGGTGAACCCTATCTTAGGTGCACATTTGAAGAATTAAAAGGCAAAATGTGAAGGTATGTGCAGCGACAGCGTACGCAGAAGTGAAAGTATGGCCCCCCAATTAGAAATTTTGTTTTAGTCTAAAGTCATTACAGGACAAAACATGGATTTGTTGGCTACCCGCTTTTGGAGACAATCTTGGGACATCAAAGTGAGCACCAAGATATGCTAGCAGTTATGAGCGTACGTGAACTGACACTCAAATCAAGGCAAGAAATTATTCTTTGTAAGACTAAGCAAGGTGGGCATAGTCTAGACTAGAGAGTGTAAGAGACATATATGTGCACATGACACATAGAGTCATTTTGCAAGGTGCAAGAAGAGTGACTTAGATTGTATGCAGAGAAGGTGAAGCAAGGAATATCAAGAGTTCCAAAGTCCCATTGAAGGTGCGCGTGGACAGAAGGTGTCCATCCCTCCCCTTATTGGAAGCTTGGTGCAAGGTGTGCACAAGGGCAAGCTTGGGTAAGGTGGAGGTCTGGTGCAGAGGTTGGCGGCAGATTCTAAGTACTTTGTAATCTTGTTTCATGAGCATTATTTAGTCTTTGGCATATTGCGTAGAGCATTCGACTTATGTACAAGCATGTATTCTTCTCTTCCTAATTGATCATAAGCTTTCAGTGTCATGAATTCTCTTGTTCTCACTCTCCATTCTCCTACAAACACTCAAATCCCTTTCTGCAAAAGAATCCTCTACCAAAATTTGGCACGCTTGGTGGGACTACAAGGAGATTTGAGTTTAGGAGAAGCAAATTGCAAAGTGTAGAAGAGTTCAAGGGTATCGACAATACTGTATTGACTCAAGAGGTAATCTTGCTTCTATTGGAATTCTCTTAAACTAAGAGGATCATGAATAACTCATGATCGCAACCTAGCCTCAAAGCTTGAGGGTCACTTGCAAAGCAACAAGAAGGAAGGTTATTCGAAGATCAACTAGCCCATCGTCATCGACATCATTAGTAAAGAATATGGCAGCCCAAGTGGATTTGGAAACCTTACTTTCTAGATTGAATATCAAATTTCCATAATTTAGAGGGCTAGCATAGTGAGACCCAGATGAGCACATTAGGAGGTTCTTAGCCTTATGTAAAACAAGGGGTTTGATGGGAAGAGAAGAAGCATTTTTTATTCTTTTCCCTACAACATTAGAAGGGCTAGCAGACAAATGGTTTAGTTAGTTCACCGACAACCATTTCACCACATGGGATTTGATGAAGGAAGCATGTAGAACACAGTTCCAACAAGGGAACACAACTGAAAACATTATTGAAGAATTAGAAAATTTAAGACTAGGTCCTGGGGAGGCCTTCCCAGAATTTGTGACCAGAGCTAAGGCACTGATGGCCAAACTACCAGACCCTCCCCATGATTTTTTTATCAAGAAGTGGTTGGCTAAACCACTTCCCATATCAACACAATGTAAAATAAGGGAGTTGGTTTTACCAACAGCCACAATAGAAGAATTTATCAATATATCTACAAGATTGGAACAAATTAGACAGAAGTATGGGGCAAGCTCTTCCAATTTGTCATATCTTGCAGAACCTGAAGATCCAGTAATTCAGCTAAGGAAAGAGCTGGAGGGCTTAAAAAGGAATAAGCCCCATAAAGAGGAGGAGAATGTTGTGACTCAGTTGAGGAGGGAAATCGAAGCATTGAAGCTACAAAAGGAAGAGGAAGCCCAAGCAAAAGAGTTGGCTCAACTTCGATAGGAGTTGTAGGAACTCAAAGGGGGTGGCATCAAAAGTGGGCTATAGTGTACCATGTGCAATAAGCAAGGTCATGTGGTAAGTAAATGTCCATTGTTAAATGTAACTTGCCAGCTATGTAGGAAAGCTGGTCATGAGGCCCATGAATGTCAGTCAAGAGGGATGCCTGCACAACCTTATTGGGCACAAGGAGGTGCTCAATTCTCAACCAATGTAATGACGGCAACCCAAGCCAAGGTAACAACTACAATCAAAGACCTAGAGGTAATTATGGAAGTGGGCCTAGAAGGCCAATTATCTATTTCAAGTGTGGAGAGTGTGGACATTATTAAAGCAAATGCACCCTGCCAGAAAATGCTCCCCCTTGCAGGAATCGCCCAGATGCCAAGGATCATTATAGAAATTGCTGCCCACAAAACAAAGCATCTACATCTGGGACCCATCTCCAAATGATCTCAATAAATAATCATGGAGCAGCAAAAGGAGCCACTGTTGTGCAATCACCATCCACTAGAGTGGTACAATTAGAAGAAATTGACTCCATGGTCATGCAAACAAGAAGCAAAGGGAAAATTCTAGAAGAACCAAACCAGGGATCAATTACTTTTGGAACTAACAAAGATCAGAGGGTACATCAGAGCAAATCGGATATATATCAAGATGCAAAATAAGAGAAAGGAAGTTCAACCAAATGTGAAGAGGTAACACAAAAAGAGGATTTTTCAAAAACTAATGATTTCATTGGGAATGCATATAGTCGGACCCACAAGGAACTTGAGAAATCAAACATCAAAATTGACCTTAGGGAATCTGGAGCTTCAAGATTATTCAAGTCAATTAAAACAAAGGTTAGTATTCTTGAGTTGATAAACATGGATGCAAAATTTTGGTCTGAAGTACTGTAGATTATTGATGAGGCTTCCCCATCCACGTTGGTGGCCAAGACTATTGCCGTAGGCCAAGGGAAGGGTGTAGAAGAAGCACCTCTCACCGACTATAAGAGTCCCAGACTGACAACAACAATTAAAGGATTAAAGCTACAAGGAGTGATTGTGGATGGTACAAAGGAAAGGGCAAGAACTCACACATATATATTTAGAGGAGGGTCTAGATCATCAAGGGAACACCAGCATGATTCAGTCAGTTGGCATTTGCATGGAACAAGAAATGGATGACCAACCACAATTAGAGTTCGAGGAGGAAGAAGACATTCTGAATTGGCTATAAGCAAGCAACTCTTCCTCTTGTTTTGGAGTTTTTCTAAATAATTCTTAGACAAATGAATGTTATGATGAAAATGAGGATAAAGGTTAGGTTGATGGATTGGGAGAACCCATCAATGACCACAGAAGGGGGAGGAAGACACCCCTCAAGCACAACTTGGAGGAAGATGCAACAACAAGAGAGAAGGAAGTTACTAAAGTTAAAGACAAGGTAAAAGATACTAGTGAGGAATGTTCTTTGCCTATTCAAGAAATCCCTACAGGATGGATGCAAGATAGAGAGGAATACATTGAGATCCAGAACACTGCTGCTTATGCAACAATGTAGGAAAAGCTATTGGAAGAAAACAGGGTCGGAGATGAGCATGTAGATACCATGGTAGATAGAAACCCAATCAAAGAAGTACAATTAGGCACTCAAGAAAATAATCATCCAGTTTTGGTGGCCACTTGGTTGTGGGGTCACCCTGAGTTTCTTGAGAAGGTAAAATCTTTCTTGACACACTATGCAGATGTTTTTTGCGTGGCATTATCAAGACTTAGAAGGAGTGCCTACCAATTATGGAGAGCATAGAATCCCTCTTATTGATGAGCTAAACCAATAAGAGGAAAGAGTTATAAACTTAACCCAAAATATGCTGAAACTATTTATTTGGAAATACAGAAGATGGAGGATGTGGGAATCATCATTCTTGTAGAACACTCAGAATGGCTTTCACCAATGGTTATAGTACCAAAGAAGAATACCAACACAATTAGGATTTATGTCGACTTTAGAGCACTCAACAGGGTGACCATTCCAAATGGAGTCCCTATGCCTTTTGGAAAGCAGGTCATTGAAGAAGTGGCTGGACATGCATTATATAGCTTTATGGATGGCTTTAGTGGCTATCACCAAATATCCATCCACCTAGAGGATCATGAAAAGACTGCTTTTATCACACCCTAGGGTACATATGTGTATGTAAAAATACCATTTGGACTCAGAAATGCTCCAGCCACCTTTAACAAGACTGTCAACCTCATTTTTGAACCCTTATTGCTAGAAACACTTAGAATTTTCATGGATGAATTTTCTTCATTTTCAGGATCTCACAAAGAGACCCCTTTGGATTGCTTGGATCATCACTTGAGACAGCTATAGAATGGCTTTAAAAGATGCAAGGAGACTAAACTAAAGCTGAACTCAAACAAATGTCATTTCCTTGTGATAGAAGGAACCCTCTTAGGACATGTGGTATCTACTAAAGGTATGGCTCCGGACCCTGATAAAATTATTTCTATACTAGAGTTACCTAAACCCAAATCTCCTAAAGAGATTCAAATCTTCTTGGGGCATATTGGGTACCACTGAAGATTTATCAAAATGTATGCAAAGATAGCCACGCCACTGGCTAGACTTATAGGTAAATAAGTACCCTTTAAATGGGAAGAAGGAGAAGAGAATGCTTATCAGACATTAAGGTCCAAATTCGTGGCTGCACAAATTCTTATCACACTAGATTGGTCAAAACCTTTTCATGTACATGTAGATGCCAGGGCATATGCAGTGGGTGCAGTTTTGGCTCAACACAGTGAAGAATACAAACTTGACATACCTATTCAGTATGCTAGTCAAATTTTAACTAAGACTGAAAAACATTATAGCACCACAAAAAGGGAGGCCCTAGCAATGGTTTTCGTTGTACATAAGTTTCTTCGTTATTTTCTAGGTGTGAAATTTGTTATCATCACTGATCATCAGCCACTCAGGTATTTATTGAATAAGCCACAAGCGATTAGGAGGATATGGAGGTGGCTACTTTTGTTCGAGGAATTTGATTTTTCTATAGTCCATAGACCAAGTAAAGAAAATGTCATGGCAGACTACTTATCTAGGATCAACATGATGGGTCAAGCAATTGGAGTAAATGATGACTTTCCACATGCTAATTTGTTTGTTGTACAAACACAAGGTTGGTATGATGACATCAAGAATTTTCTTAAAATTGGACTATATCTAGAGAAGGCAAGTGCTGTGCAAAGAAAGAGGCTGCTCATCAAGAGAAGACCCTTTACCTTTATTGAGGGAAAATTATATAGGCAGGGGAAAGATAACATGTTTAGAAAGTGCATGGAAGAAGAAGAAGAAGTGAGGGAAGTCCTTAAATCGGCACATGAAGGAACACATGGTGGGCACCTTCCAAGACATATTATGAGCCAGAGAATCCTTGATGCTAGCTTATAGTGGCCTACATTATCCAAAGATGCAAAGGAATGGGGAAAACATGTGATGTCTGTCACAGGTGTGGACCTGATAAGCCGTTTAGCCCAAGAGAAAGTGCCTTCCACTCACCTAGATTTTGCTCAAACCCCTTGGAATTGTTCCACTTGATCACCTGGAACCCATAATTACCCCTCGAGGAATCCTTCCTTTGTATATGTACTAGTTCATATGCTTCCCGGCAAACGCACCAAAATGATAGGCCGTTTAGCCCAAGAGAAAGTGCCTTCCACTCACCTACATTTTGCTCAAACCCCTTGGAATTGTTCCACTTGATCACCTGGAACCCATAATTACCCCTCGAGGAATCCTTCTTTTGTATATGTACTAGTTCATATGCTTCCCGGCAGACGCACCAAAATGTTTGGCTTCTAAGCCCAAGGAAAAGATGATTGTGAAAGCCTTTATTTTGCTCAAACCCCTCGCAATCGGTCCACTTGGATTACTTAGAGCCCACAATTATCTCGCAATGGATTCTTCCTATGCCTATGCACTAGCTCATATGTTCCCGGCAAACGCACCAAAATGTTTGATCTCTTAGTCCAAGGGGAAGTGCCCCATACGCACTTGTTTTGCTCAATTGCCTCGGAATTTGTCAACCCGTATTGCTTGAAAACCCTAGTTTATACCTCAAATTGGGAGCTTCACGCTCTCACCCACGTAGCCTTTTCTCGTACATTCACACTCATTGACCCTCAAGTACTAACACCCTCCTTCCCACTAAATCACATTCAATCACTCACACCTTCGTATGCTCGCACTCACACCCATATACTCCCACACCATCATTCTCACACTCATGCATATACTTTTTACACACGCACTCGCACATACTTCCAATATATATATTTTCTTAACCTTCTCGCTCGCTCTTTCTTCTTGCGTCACCTCTAAGTACAACATGTGCGTACACAACTATAGCTAGAAGAGGATGCATTTAGGGGAGTGTATATCACCGCGTAGACAGCAACTTACTTCCAAACACTTATATTGCTTCGAACAACCATAACAGCCCATTTTTTTTTTCACTCCAATTCTGCTTATATTGCATGCAAAACTGTACATGTATCTAGTTGTATCTGAAAACAAACAAGAAAAATTGCTTGCAAACCTCAAACACTCGGAGTAAATACTAAACATGAAATCAGAGGTAACAATAACTAGAACGGGTGGCCTGTTTCTGGTTATCGGTCTAGATGCTTTGCTCAACGAACTCTTCGGCTACTACTATGTAGCATTAGCAAAACCTCATGGCAACACAATTAATTTGACAAACTATTTTAAGGTTACCTTTTATCAAAGTTATTTACATTAGTCACGTGAGCAAATCAAGAAATTATCCCAGGATGATTAAGCACCTGACCTCTTGTTCGATTTGCTACAGGATTTGTCTTCATAGGTTCTGTAGTCAGTGCATACATTCTGACTGGAAAAAGCTCCTTTGGAAACCCCCTTTGTAACTTCATTTTATACAAATAAAGCCCTGCTTGCTGAAAAAGTTCACGGAAGTGAGTGTCCGACCTTGTAATTGAGCTATCATCCTTATCAACAATAAATCCTTGCTTCGCTGTGTTCTCCTTAACCACAAAAAAGCCATTGGCCTTCAAACCAGCCTTTGCTCGTTTAAAGAAATCTACAAAGTCTTGATCTGTCAAGTGTCCGATACACCATTGCACCTATATCACATCATATCGTTTTTCTTCAGGATTAAACACCTGCAAAGGTTTGCAGTAAAAATTGGTAGCCCTCCCAAACACTGACAATCCTGGGGACGGTGTTACCAGATTAGTTTTTGCAGTATCTAGGAAATGGGGCACTGGCTCGACGAGATCCACCTCATGAAAATGTCTGATCAATAGATCCCTTGTCACTCTTCCTACACCAGCACCACAATCTAAAGCTACAAGGTGCTTGGATTTCGAAAAATCGGCTGACATGCCATTGAAGACATCCAAGAGGAATCTATCACTTACATCGATGTCTCGTTCATTGACGTGTCCATAACCGCCAAGCACACCATTGACCGAGGCCTCTACTCGTTCCCAGTAGGCGACTCCTTTGTCATACCATTCGCGCTTCTTAGCGGGATCAAAACAAGTCTTAGAAGAGATGTCCTCTCCTGTCTCTTTAGCCCACAGCTGCAACCTTGTGGAGCAGTGGTTGCCATCAGAATCGAGACCCCCTATTTGTGGCTGTATTTCCCCGTTTTTTCCGCTTCCCCTACTTCTGATGAGCAAAAAAATGATGATCGACGCCCTCCCCTTGTCGTTCTCTGCGTATTTTCCCCCTGGTAGAGTTGATCATCACACATCAGACGTTGTACACCCCAGCAAAAGCTTCGATTGTATCCTCTGTCTCCACACAGAAGGGCCGCACACAAGATGGAGAACAACCCGCCTGGCGATGTCTCCTTTTCCCCGGTCTGCCACCGTCCTCTATCCCCTTTTTTTTTGTGGAGTAAAAGAGCCCGACCCCCTTTTTCTCTGCTCCCACGACCAGAGCCCCCCATCCCTCTTTTCGTTCTTTTCCACCTGCCAAGAAAAACGGATGGAACTGCCATCTCTCCTTTTCCTTCGTGCATATCTGCTGGAAATTTTAATGTTGAAGGCTCCGCCCCTTGATGGTAGTGCGTGGAACTCTTCTAGCCACAACAGATCTACTCCACTTATGCCAAAAGCTTATGAGTTCGTTCATATGCATGAGCATGGCCAGAGAGAACAGCATCAACCTTGTACAAAGTGGTGATGTACTGTTGGAGGCAGCATAAGGTGTGCCATATCGACGCAGAAAGGGTTTAAATGGTTCAATTTCATCCTTGAGAATAGCATCCTTGTTGTGTCCATCTCCAAGAATATACTTAAAATAGCATTGAAACCCACTGAACAGCACAAAATGAATTCAGGATCCATGTCCAACGTTCTAGCAAGCCCTTCAATGTTTCCACCATCTCCAACTGTTACATACACTAGAGCAGATCTTGTCCCTACACCCCCAACGCGTTCCCTCATCAAATGCCTTGATCTTTCAGCATAGCTATCTGATCACTTTCAACAGCCAATGATCGGTAAAAGCCCGTCGACAAACACTTGAATCCCTCACACACTATGCAAAAGGAGGCTTGTTAGTGCATGAAAACAACCACTTAAATGGTTAACAGGACCCAAGCCAACAAAGCAGAGGCACAATCCCTTGATTATTTCCACTTCTTGGCAACCATTTGAGAAGTGGGGGCTAGATTCCATAGGATCCATCTACCCTCCATCGATTGCAAAGAGAGAAAAGTATCTATTGATCGCCACTGACTATGCAACAACGTGGGCTGAAGCTATTGTCTCCCCTTGAAATTTGTATAGACCAAGGTACTCATTTTGTGAACAAGGTCCTACATGAAATTTTTAACAGGTACAAAATTCTACATAGGACCTCTTGTGCCTATTATCCAAGAGCTAATGGATAGGCAGAATCTACCAATAACGTACCAATTGCCATGTAAGGAAGGAATGTATGTTACAACCCACATCTTGGGGTATAGCTTATCAAAGTACCCTATGCCTGTACAAATTAGCTTAGAAAGAAGTTACTAGATACTCTCCATTCCAATTTGTTTATGGGATATTGCCTATTGAACCCTTTGAATTTCTACATGGGTCACCAAAACTAGCATTCATGCAAGGAAAGAAAGATTGTGAAGTCTATCAGAGGCTTGGTGCGTTGCGCAAAGTGGAAGAGATACATCTACATGCTGCAAGACAATTGATAGAGACTCAAATGAAGAGGAAGGAGGCACATGATCGGAATCTATGGAACCATAACTTACAAACAGGCATGTTAGTTCTTCTCCATAGACCTCAAATCCACACACAAGTAAGGGAAAAATGGCTTCCACACTGGAAGGATCTTATAGAACTAAGACGATGTTGAATTGGGGTGCAGTTGAGTTAGAGACTCTAAAAGGAGAGGTACTACCACTGATCAATATATCAAGGCTCAAGGCTTATCATCAACACAACTGAAGGTTTTTGGATCACTTGGCGTTTGCAAAATTGTTCAAGTTGTACATAACCTTCTCATATCATTTTGCTCATGTTTTAGTAGTCTTTATCCATTTTCATTCTTGTTCCTTGATTTTTAGGCAGCCTAGAAGCCATTTCACAAGCTTTGTATAAGAAGATTTTTTTAAGGAAATTTTTGGGAATTTCTAATGCATTTTTTGACTTTTTTCTAGCGTTTTTTCATCTTTTTCAATGGCACTTCCTTGATAAAATGGAAAATTAAAGGAATATCTTTGTGGTTTTGAGTGGGAAAGTGGCCTAGAAATGTTGCGAACATTTGTTTTATGTAGGGTACAAGTTTCAAATTATGTAAATACCTTTGGGAAGTCTTCAAATACTTCAAGAAGGCTCATATTATTCATAAAAGATAGCCAAAATACCACGTGAGTTCTAGAACATGGTGAGTCAAATTAGTGAGTCACAAGGGAGTTGCAGTGGCGTCCTAGTGGAAGTCGATGTGGCTAGTTCTCAAAGTCCATCAATACTTTGCTTATTTGAGCACTTGAGTCATGTAATACCTTCACCCAAGTGTCTACCACAAATTTAGATGTATTAGGAAGGTTTTAGATTAGTTTCCCATGCTATAAAAAGAGGGGAGAAGTCGTGATCTTGTGGGATGTCCAAGAGAGTCATATGTGTAGAAAGACTCTCCTATATGAATGTTCCGCCCGCCATAGAAGAATATGGAGAAAGCTTCTTATGAAGCTATTTGTTGGACCAATGAGGACATTGACTTCCAACAATCCCTCCTTCAATGTCATATTGGTACAAGCTTCAGTAACCTGCAAATCTTCTCATGACTATCTCTAGTCAATGCTTTGGTAAAAATATCTGCAACATTCTCACTAGTAGGAACATAAACCAGCTCAATGTGCTTCTTAGCTATCTTCTCTCGAATATAGTGGTAGTGTACCTCTATATGCTTTGTCCTTGCATGATGCAGTGGATTCTTAGCTATAGCTATAGCACTCTGGCTATCTGAAAATATCTGAATGGGTTGATGTATTCTTACATCAAGATAACTGAAAATCTTCTGCAACCATACTGACTCTAGAGTAGCTGTAAATGCTGCACGATATTCAGCTTCACACGATGAAGTGGAAATAGTGGGTTGTCTTTTTGAAAACCATGAGATAAGACAATCTCCAAGATAAAAACAAAATCCACTAGTACTTCTTCTTGTGTCTTTATCACCTGCCCAATCAGAATCTGAAAATCCTTTTAGTAACAAATGTGTAGATTTCGAAAATACCATAGCATAATTTGAAGTTCCCTTCAAATAACGAAAGATCCGCTTTACTGCTTTCCAATGTAACACTGTCGGATTCTGCATGAACCTTGATACTTGAGAAACTGCAAACTGTATATCAGGACGTGTATTACAAAGATAAATCAAGCAACCAACTGCTTGACTATATAGAGTAGCATCTAATGGCTCTGGATCTGCTACCATTTGTAAAGACGTGTTCTGATCCATAGGTGTTTGCATAGGTTTAGAATCATCCATCTGAAACCTTTCCAAAAGTTTCTCAATGTACTTCTGTTGTGTCATGTAGATACACTCATCTCGAAACAGAAACTGAATCCCAAGATAATAATGTAGAATGCCTAAATCATTCACATCAAATGTTTGCTTCAATTCTTCTTTGAACATCTGCAAATCTTCATCTCTGGGACCTGTGACTATAATATCATCCACATAAATGATTGCTATAATCATCATACCTGTTTCAGCTTTGACATAAAGAGTTGGCGCTGCATCTGAGTTATGGAAACCAATGGATAAAAGATATGTATGTATCTTTTCATACCATGCTCTAGGTGCCTGTTTTAAACCATACAAAGCTTTTATAAGCTTACACACTAAGTGTTCTTTACCTGTCTCTTCAAAACCTTCTGGCTGCTGAATATACACATCTTCGTGTAAATCACCATTTAGAAAAGCAGTCTTAATGTCAAGTTGATATATATGCCAACCAAAATGTGCTGCTAGAGCAAGTACTGACCTAATAATAGTCATCCTAGATGTAGGAGCAAATGTCTCATCATAATCAATACCTTTTTGTTGTGCATATCCTTTGTCAACCAACCTGGCCTTGTATCTATCAATAGTACCATCTGCTTTCTTTTTGATTTTGAAGATCCATTTTACACCTATAGCCTTCTTTCCTTCTGGTAACTCACATAGCTGCCAAGTTTGATTCTTATGAATAGAATCAATCTCTTCTTGCATAGCTTTTCTCCAAATAGGAATGTTAAGTGTATCTTTAACACACGTAGGTTCATCTTCAACAGTCGTAAGTGCCAAAATATCATGAATCTCAAAGTTTTCAGCAAAACTTACATGATCTTTTTGCTATCTAGTTTGACTTCTTGTTCTTACATGATCTTGTTGTTGTTGTCTAGTCTGACTCCTTGTTCTTCCAGTAAAAGTTTTTATACCACTATCTTTCTAAGTCTGATATAACCACGTAGGTGTATCCTTGAATAGTGGTGAAACTCTTTCTGAACTTTCAACTTCCACAGGTTCTGGAACTTGTCCTGTCGAGGTACTAGGACTTTCTAGAACTTTAACTTCTTCCATTTCTGGAACCAAAGTTTCTTGTGGAACTGACTCTGTAGAAGGTTGTGAAATTCCTCTTTCTTCAATTTTTTCTTGAATACTAGGAATTTGAGGTTTAACTCCCTCCTGATATGGCTGAACATCTACATCCAGAATCTTTCTAAAAATTCCATAGTCATTTTCACTAATGAGCTCCGGAATTTTTGCTTCTTTATCATAAACCTTATCTTTAGCAATATAAGCATTACGTGAAAGAATAACTTCACCTATCTCTGGAACATAAAACCTGTATCCTTTGCTTTCAACAGGATATCCAATAAAAAAAACTTTCTTTGCCTTTACATCTAGTTTGCCTCGGTCCTTTTTCTCAACATGTACATAAGAAAGTGATCCAAACACTCTGAAGTAACTCACATTAGGTTTTCTACCATTATAAGCCTCATACGGTGTGATTACCTTTAAAGCTTTTGTAGATGACCTGTTTAAAATGTGTTTAGCTGTATGTACTGCATCAAACCAGAATTTCGGTGAAAGCTTCTTGGACGCCATCATGCTCCACATCATTTCAACAAGTACTCTATTCTTTCTTTCTGCAACACCATTTTGCTGAGGAGTATAAGCAATAGTAAGATGTCGAGTAATACCTTTCTCATCGAGAAATGTTTGGAACTCATTTGACAAGTATTCTCCACCTCTATCACTTCTTAGAATCTGGACAGTTTCCTGACTTTCATTTTCAACCATAGCTACAAACTTCTTGAAGATAGGAAAGACTTCTGACTTCGACTTAAGACCATAGATCCATGAGTATCTTGTAAAATCATCCACAAATAGGACAAAATACCTGAAACCCTGAATAGAGTCTGCTCTCATAGGTCCATTCACATCTGAATGAATAATCTGCAATTTCCTGGTAGCTATAATATGACCATGTTTCTTGAAAGGTAGTTTATGCATCTTACCTTCAAGACAACCTTCACATATATCTGAATCATCAGGTAGCTTGAATGAGGGTAAACTCTCAACCATACCTCTATCTTTGATATTCTTGAGAGCTCCAAAACTGATATGTCCAAATCTTTCATGCCATAGCTTCATATCTTCCACCGGTGACGAAGATTTGACTGCATATGCTTGACTGATTTTTGACAAAACAAAGACCCCTCCTTGTTGCTTACCTTGTAAAAGACACTTGTCTTCTTTATGTGATAAGATCTTACAAAGATCTTTCTCAAATACAACTTTAAAACCATCACTTAAAAATGCAGATATAGATAGCAGATTTATCTTCATTTCAGGTACATAAAGGACATCTAAAATTTGAAAATTACCACCTTCTCTTGACTTTAGGGTTACTGTACCTATTCCCACAACATCCAAATCATTGCCATCTGCAATAGTAACTCTTCTACCTGAAGAATAGGAGAGAGAAGAAAATACATCTCTACAACCTGTCATATGCTTTGTAGAACCTGAGTCGAATATCCAAGGACTTGCTGAAAGAACTTGTAAAGCTGCTTGATCAAAAGCTACTTCCTCAATAGTGATACAGGCATAAGAATCACCTTGAGATTTCCCTTTTTTATCATCTTCTACAACATTACCTGATGCCTTTTTCTTTTCTGCTGCAATCCTTTTATAATATTCTGACTGAATATGTCCACGTTTCTTGCAAAAAGAACATATTTTTACCTTCTTCTTAGAAGAATTCACTTTAGATGTCGTAGATACAGAATCTGAAGTAGAAGGTGAAAGGGGCCTACTTTCCTTCTTGGATTTTTGTTCCTTCTTCTTATCCTTCTTCTTCTTACCCTTTGATGAAGATGAAAGTGCTTCTTCATTCTCTTCCATTCCCTTCAACTGATCTTCATCTTGAAGTAACAAGAACTCTAACTCTTCAAATGTAACCTCTCTATCTCTTGTGGTAAGGGTAAGAGTGGTTATGAAAGATCGATATGAAATAGGAAGTGAATTAATCAGCGTATTTACGATTTCTTCATCTGATATCTCAACTCCTACATTTAGAAGTTGATCTCTCAAGTCAACGAGTCTCGTAATGTGGGTTTGAATTGACTCACCAGCTTTCATCCTTGTATTTGCTAGTTGTCTCCTCAAGTGAGCTTTCCTAGCAGGATTTCTGCTCTGAAAAAGATTCTCAAGCTTTAACCAAGCTTGATTAGAACTTTTGCAAGATCTGATCTGTGGTAGAATATGCTTTTTGACACTTATTGCTATGAATGAAAGTGCTAAAGCATCTCTAGCATCCCATCTTGCCTGATCTTCAGTAGGAGGAACTCTAGGTAAAGACCTAGCAGTGACTCTGGATGTCGAAGTGGTTACCTCTTCTTCTGTTGGTTCTGTAATAGCAATTCCAGTACCTGTTGAAGCTGCTGTAGACCCTTCTTCGCCTTCTCGTCTAGGTCTTGTTAAGGATCCATTGACGATACTCCATAAATCCTTTGTCACTAACAAGTTCATCATCATGAAACTCCACATGGGATAATTAGAAGATCCATCCAACTTGTCTTCAATCTCAATTCTAATCTCACTCATCTTATCTTAAGTGTGTATGTCAATTATGTAGCTCTGATACCAAGTGTTGGAATTTGGGGCCCCAGGATCGTTCCAATACTAAAACCTCTTGAGCATACACAACTTAATTGACAAGATGATAAGTGAGATAGAGAAAGAAAGAGATCTTGAGACAAGGATAGGGAACGTAAGCTGGATGCTTACTTCACTAAAGATAATAGATGTCCAAATTACAACATGGGAGTACTACTCAACCATATAAAGTGGTGCACTCACTAATGGAAGAATAAGAAGATGATGATACAAAATTTAGATTATGTCGAAATAATCTAAGTGTGTGTGAAGAGAATGAAGCAATGAAGCTAACAATATAGTGTAACGTAATTGTAAATCAACCACAAGGTTAACTCACAAAAGATAGTTACCACCACCACGTAGAAGACTTCCTGTTGCAATGAGAGTAGCCTCTCCTTCACCACAACTTCACCTCCTTCAAGAGTGTGAAAACACTCTGTCTTCAAGAAGATCTCCAAGCTCTAGATCTTTTGAGTGAGTGATTATACAAGGAGCCAAGGCCTTGTTTATATAGTTTGTGAGTATCCTCCAAAAGCACAATTTAAAAGCTTAAAGCTATGATCGTAGAACGATAACGAAAAAAACCCCTCTATCGCGAATGGTTTTTTTTTCGTGAAGAGTTAGTTCGAATTGCTTTATTAAAAAGCACGAATTTGCTGCCGCAGCGCGTGGGGATTGAACCCTGGTGGATGGAGAACGTTTTAGAACGTATGGGCCAGACCACATGAGCGCCCGTCGTCACTTGTACAAGAGTGTAGAAAGACTCTCCTATATGAATGTTCCGCCCGCCTAGAAGAATATGGAGAAAGCTTCTTATGAAGCTATTTGTTGGACCAATGAGGACATTGACTTCCAACAGCTTCCTGGGAACCTGCATAAACTGACTTTCAAGACCAACAGTGTAGCTTAAATCAGGCCTTGTAATTGTAAGATATATAAGACTTCCCACAATTTTCCTGTACATAGTAGCATTTTCCAATGCTTCACCTGATGTAGTATCCAATTTCAAATTCTGATCTAAAGGCATAGAAATTGGCTTACAATCAGCCATACCATACTTTTGCAGCATATTCAAGGCATATTGCCTTTGCGACATCCATATACCTGTTTCTATGTTTTTAAACTCAATGCCCAAGAAATAGCACATCACACCAAGATCTTTCATGTCAAATTCCTGCATAAGAAGTTTCTTTACCTCTTTGATGGTTTCTTCATTATCACCACCTACAATCAGGTCATCAACATAAATAGCCACAATAGTGATGCCATCATCAACCTTCCTTGCATATAGTGAGTGATTTGCATCACACATAGAAAACCCAATGCTGGTTAAGTAATCAACAATCCTTGCATGCCATGCACGCGGAGCCTGCTTCAGCCCATACAAAGCCTTTTGCAACCTGCAAACATATTCTGGATGCTTTGAATCTTCATATCCTTGTGGCTGGTCCATATATACTTCTTCCTGTAACTCACCATGTAGGAAAGCATTCTTCACATCCATCTGATGCAAAGTCCATCCTTTTGCTATAGCTAATGCAACAAGTGTCCTAATAGTAGACATTTTAGCTACAGGGCTGAATGTTTCCTCATAATCAATGCCATATGTCTGTGCATATCCTTTAGCTACCAATCGTGCTTTATACTTGCTTATGCTACCATCAACATTATGCTTTACCTTGTAAACCCATTTACAACCTATGGGTTTCTTTCCTTGCAGCAATGGAACCAGCTTCCATGTATCATTTCCATAAAGTGCAGCCATCTCCTCATCCATAGCTTTTTCCCAATCTGCATTAACAATTGCATCTTTGAAACAAGAAGGTTCAGCATCTTGTATTACCTTTGTCATGTAGGCACAGTGGTGAGCCATGTAACTATCATATGTCAATCGTTGCACTAAATTATGCATCGTCCCAGATCTTCTTGGTCGAGGGTCACTTCTGCTTGTATCATCTGCATGTGCCCTTCTTACTCCTGGAGTCTTCACAGAGGGCAATCCAAGTTCCTCATCAAGACTCTTTTCTGAACTGCTTGAATCTCCATCAATATCTTCAAAACCTGCACATGTTTTATGACCAGCAGAAAGCTTTTCTTTACCTTTCTTGGATGTATTTGATGAATTTGCTGGACTAAAATTCCCACGTAATCTTCCACTCCATGGATTTGAGTTGGAACTATTGCTTGGTGATGCATTTGGTCCACTCAAAACTTGAGATTCTACACTTGATTTTTCAGCATTTTCTTTGTCATTTGGTTCAAGACTCAGTCCTTCTTTGGCATCTGCATAGAAGCTTGACATTTCATCAAATACCACATCTCTGCTCACCTTTACCTATCGTGTGAGTGGCTTATAACATTTATATCCCTTTTGCTCAAGGGAGTATCCAATGAAGACACACTTTTCTGTTTTGGATCAAGCTTCATCCTCAATTCATCTGGGACATGTACATATGTAACACAGCCAAAAACTTTCAGATGTGATAAGTTTGGCTTTTTACCTGTAAACTTCTCTTCAGGTGTAACTTGATGTACAACAGCACTCGAAGTTCTGTTCATGATGTATATAGCAGTATGCACAACTTCTGCCCAATAACAATGAGGCATATTCTTCTCAACCATTAAGGCTCTTGCTATTTCTGCAATATGTCTGTTTTTGCATTCAGCAACACCATTCTGTTGTGGTGTGTACCTGCATGAAAACTGACGCCGAATTCCATGATTTTTTAGAAAACTGCTGAACTCATTTGACATGTATTCACCTCCTCGATCGGATCTTAATGCCTGAATGTACTTCCCTGTCTACTTTTCCACCATAACTTTAAAATTGTGGAAGTGAGTAAACACCTCGCTCTTCTCTTTCATAAAATATACCCATACTTTGCGTGTATGGTCATCAATGAAAGTAACATAAAACCTGCAACCACCCATAGATGTGGTCTTTGCTGGACCCCAAACATCTGTATGTACTACTTCTAGTACATTCTCACTAACATGCTTGTCATGTGGAAATGATGCTCTTGACTATTTACCAAATTGACATGCTGCACATACCTTTTGCATTTCTGCAACTGAAGCACCTGAATCTACATACCAGACATTATCATTCGATTTTGAAATACCAGCAGACATCGTATTCATCATGTGATGTTGAACCATAAACAACTTCTTAGAATCATCTGCACTTGTGGATGCATAGTTGTTTTGCTGCCTTTTGTTATTTTGATTCTTCAACCTGCAATGACGTTCAAAGTGTCCAGGTTTACCACAATTCCAGCATCCTTTACTATCATTACCTGAATCATTTCTTTGGAAATTTCTGCGACCTCTTTAACTCCCCCTGCCTCGAAACTGTCCTTTTCCTCCTACATGATTCTGTTGTTGTCCTTGGTCTTGGTTATTGTTTCCTCTTCCACTTCCAAAACCTCTACCTCTGCCTCTTCCTCTGCAAGAGTAGAATACCTGCTCAGAACTGGGCTTTCCTTGGGAGTTTGAATCCTCACCAAGATTCTTTTCTTCAATAATCAGCATAGATACCAAATCAGCAAAATTCGGAATATTTTCCCTGGTCTGTATAGAAGTTTTGAACTGCTTATATGCAGCTCCTAAACCACGAAGGCACACTTCCACTTTATCATCATCATCTACATTCACGCCAATAGATGCAAGTGACTTATCAACCACATACCTTCATCGCCATACATAATTTCAATCCCAAGAAAGTATCTAAGCAAACCAAGATCTGAAATTCTTAATTCCTTTCCCAAATTACCTTTTATCTCTTCAATTGCTTTTGCATCATTCCTTGTAATCAACAAGTCATCCACATAAATGCATACATAGACACACATGTCATCTACATGTTTTACATAAAGTGAAGGATCAACATGTCTCGATGTGTATCCTTGCAGCATAAGATACTTTACCAACCTTGCATTCCATGCCCTTGGTGCTTGTTTAAGACCATACAATGCCTTCTTTAACATGCATACATGATTAGGACATTTTGCATCCACATAACCATCTAGTTGTGACATACACACTTCTTCATTTAACTCACCGTTAAGAAAGGCATTCTTTATATCAAGTTGATATATATTCCACCTTTTACTTGCAGCTAAAGCCAACAAAGTTCTCACCGTTGCCATGTTTGCTACTGGACTAAATGTTTCCTCATAGTCCAATCCTTGAGTTTGATTATATCCTTTTGTTCCAAGTCTAGATTTATATCTTGACACACTACCATCACTATTTCTTTTAATCTTAAAAACCCACTTGCAACCAATTACCGTTTGTTTTGGTGTCTTTGGAACTAAATTCCAAGTCTTGTTATCCTGTAGTGCTTCCATTTCTTCTCTCATTGCTTTCTCCCACTTTTCATCTCCTTTTGCCTCATCATAACATGTGGGTTCATTTTCCTGCTCAACTTTTGTCATAAAAGCATAATGAGTATTCATGAAAGATTCATAAGTATACCTTTGAGGTTGCTTACTCACTCTTGAAGTTCTTCTTACCTCCAATGTAGATGCTCTTCCTTTTTTATTAGGAACTTTTGATGATTCTCCATACTCACATACATCACTAATTTCCTCTCTTTCATCATTAACTTCAACAAGTTTGAGTTTACCTTTACTTTTAACACTTGGAGGTGACTCTTGCCTTAATCTTCCATTGAAAGGTAGCTCTCTTTCTTCATCCAAACCACTTTTCTCATCACTTAAACTTCTTTTGCGCTGGGGTAAGCACTCATCTCCTTCACCTGTATCTTCTTCATCTCCATTTATGACCTGCAAACTTTTCTTATCTACATACCATGAAAGTGATTCATCAAAATTTACATCTCTTGAAACAACCACCTTATTGGTATGAGGATTATAACATCTATATCCTCTTTGAGTATCTGCATAACCAATAAATATACACTTTTCTGATTTCACATCAAGTTTTGATCTCACTTCACTAGGTACATGTACATAACATACACAACCAAATACTTTCAAATGACTTACACTTGGTTTCCATCCATGCCATACCTCATATGGTGTCAAATGATGAACTCCACCAGTAGGTACTCTATTCATAATGTACACACTTGTGCTAACAGCTTCAGCCCAAAAAGAATTAGGCAAACACATATCATTTAGCATGCTTCTAGATGCTTCTGCTATGATTCTGTTTCTTCTTTCTACGACTCCATTTTGTTGTGGAGTATACCTGCATGTAACTTTTCTTTTGATACCTTCATCATACAAAAAATCAGTAAAAGCTTGAGAGAAATACTCTCCCCCTCCATCGGATCTTAGCTTCTTAACATATCTTCTTGTTTGCTTCTCGACAAATGATTTAAAATTTTTGAAACAATCAAAGACTTCACTCTTATGTTTAATGAAATACACAAATGTCATTCTACTATGATCATCAATGAATGATACATAGTACTTATTACCAGCCATATATGCCTCTTTAGTAGGACCCCATATGTCCGTGTGTATAAGGTCTAGCAATCCACTGCTTACATAGCTTGAATGCTTGAAAGGTTGTCTACTCTGCTTACCCATTTGACATGCTTCACAAAGATGCACCATATGTTGCTTAGTAAGATCAGGTAATCCTTCAACAATCCTCTTCTTTGATAGCTCCTTTAACCTGTGTACATTCATGTGTCCAATCCTTTTGTGCCATAGATCAAGCTCTGCTATTCGATGCATACCATAAGAGAAATAGTCTGTATGATTTGGGTTTACCTTGAATGTAAACAATCTACCTTGTTTTTGACCTCTTGCAATTAACCTCCTTTGCTTTGGATCCTCAATGAAGCAACCTGCATGATTAAATCTTATTTGCAAACCTTTTTCTACCATTTGACCAACTAACATCAAATTCTTAGTGATTGTTGGCACATAAAGTACATCCTTTAAGCAATTTTTCTTGCTCTTATCCTGCATAACAACATCTCCAACCTGCATAATCTTATGTGTTGTATCATCTCCTGTTTCAACATGACCTTTACATGAAGGATTCTGCATATTAGAAAACCATGAAGCATCATGTGACATATGGTTAGAGCAACCACTATCTACATACCATACATCATTATTGCAATTCATCTTAGTTTCTACATTCATCATAAGAAGAGAATCATAATCATCACTTTTACCTTCAATTGCATAATGTCCTTGTTGTTTACCTCTTCTTGAATAGCCTCCTCTTCGATTACCACCTTGATTATTTTCATTTTGATAACAATCTTTGGCATAGTGTGCATACCTTCCATATATATAGCAATTGTTGTTATCTTCACTCCTTTGTCTTTGATTATAGTTGTAGTAGCCTCTCGTACCTCTAGTGCTTGATCCTCCTCTTCCTCTTGTGTTGAAGAAGCCACTTGAAGTCCCTTGATCATTGCTCCTTCTTCCCCGACCTCTATTTGGACCTCTTCTACCTCTGTTTCCACCTCTTGATGATCCTACATAAAGAGCTTGTCCTTGAGATCCTTTTTTATTTGAAGTAAACCATTTAGATTCATCTCCTCCGTGACCATGAGAGCAACAAGCTGATCAAAGTCAGGTAATTCTCCTCTAACATAAACTGAAGTAATGAATGGTTTCCATCTCTCATCATCCTTGAGTCCGTTGAGAGTATGTGGAACCAAGTCGTCGTCCTCCACATGAGCTTGAATTGATCCTAGTTGATCTGCAATCTCTTTAACCTTCAACAAGTAATCATTGACCGATGTTCTTGTATCTTTCTTTATGTTATTCAACTCATTTTTTAGTTGAATCTTCCTTGCTCTTGTACCTGTAGCATACAACCTTTCCAATGCAAGCCAAACATCTCTACTTGTGTCTAGATCTTGTATATGTCCTACCATTGAATCTTGAATATTTTGTGATAAAATGAATATAACCCTTTTGTCTCTTTCATTCCAAATTCTAAACTCCCTCAATTGTTGTCGATTTGGATCCTCTAGTAATATAGGTTTGATATCCGTTCCATCAATCAAACCATACAAGCCTCTACCTTTCAAGTATGCTGTGATTCTAAATCGCCATGCTTGATAGTTGTTCTTATCAAGCTTCTCTATTTGTGCATGTTGATCGCCCATTTTGCAAAATACTAAACTTCCTCCTTTAACCCTCCTTTTGTATATATGTGATAAGAAGAAGTATGAGATTTACCTTTGTAATAAAGTCTATGCACCTTTCTTTGCTTGGATGTTGCTTGAGATGCTTCCTTGCTATCTCCTTCTACCTTTGTGTAGTGTCGATGATGAACCGCTACTCCAATAGCTTCAAATTCTCCATCAAGGTATTATAACCCTCTCCAAGCTTCAATTCCTTGCTCTGATACCAATGTTGGATTTTATTGACCTCCAAAATATAGCTGGAAGTAGGTGGAACCCCCTAGGAACAAGTTGACCTTCTCGCAAACTCCATCATAGAAAACCAATCATGCTTGCAGAGGTTACTGTTCTCTATTGGCTTAGAATTTTTTAAAACTGTTTTAACCACATATACTAGAGATCAAGGGTTTTCTAATGAGCCAAAGAGCACTCAATTTGGATAAATACACAAGGAGATATGACCTCTGCAAGTTTGAGGTTTAATGGAGACCTTCAGTAGCGGGTGTGTTGAAATATCAAGCTCAACATGTGATGATCCAGGATGACACGTACCAGTTTTTCCTTTCTCTGCCTGTATATGTCAGGGATACTTCTTTGAGCTTTATTAGATTTATCTACCGAGAGTGATGGCACATTTGTTTCTTGCCAGCTCACTCATTCGCGGACATTAGGTTTTTCCTTATGTACTGGTCTTTATATATTGCACTTGTTGTATTCTTATTTTTTGGTCATTCTTGTACATTCCTTTTATGTAATAGAAGAAGAAGAAGAAGATCATTCTTCCCTATCTCAATTTGTGTGTGTGTGCTTCTCCTTGAGAGTGAGAGTGTGTGTTTGAGCTCTCTTCCTTATCTCCTTCCTCGTGACATGGTATCAGAGCCAGCGTGGTTGTAGAGAGCTCGTGGAGAAGGCGACGATGAAGACTATGTGGCAAGGCATGGACAAAACGCGATTTCACAAACGGCCTCCATTTGCTATGAAAATCGGCGTGAAGGTAGAAGATCTCCATTTCAAGCCCGCAAGGTGGGGCCCATAGAAAAACCAGGTCAGTTTCAGAAACTGTAACTTGCGTTGTGTTCGGGGACACTCATATATTCTAGATCCAAAATTTCAAGTGATTCTGTGTACTGCTGATACACGAAAACTGTGTTTTTCTGAGATCGAACTGTCACGTCATAGTGCGACAGTGTTCAAGCAGAAGTGCTGCTTGTAGTGTGTTGCGGTGTTGTGAATTGTTGCAGAAATGGCAAACGCAGATGGAATGAGTCAGCTTATGAGCGATAAGCTGGACAAGAACAACTTCCATGCTTGGAGATTCAGAATGACGAATTTCGTAATGGGAAAAGGCTACTGGAAGTACATCGAAGGAGAGAATGAAAATGCTCCGCAGTTACTAGAAAGGAATCGTACTGCAGAGCAGTTAAGAGCATATGAGGAATGGAATCAAGGAGCACGAAAGGTAATGTATTGGATATCTGTTAGCATACAGGATAGCATGATTGGACACATAGAGGATGCCAAGACTCCAAAAGAGGCTTGGAACAGTTTGGTCACTTTGTACGAGACCAATACAAAGGCACGAAAGTTGCAACTCAAGAACAAGCGGCATACATTGGAGAAAAAGAGCATGTCGATAAGTGACTACACTCTAAAAATCAAAAGCATATGTAAAGAAAGTACATACGTGATATGCTGAAAAGGTTTGGTATGCAGGAATGTAAATTTGTTTCTACTCCAATGGAATGTAATGTAAAGTTGAGTGCAAAGGAAGGTGATGAGTTGCATGATATGAATGCATATAGATCCATGGTAGGATCTTTGATTTAAGAAACAAGAACTAGACCTGATATATGCTATGCAGTGGGAGTATTGTCACAGTTTATGCATGAACCTAGAGTACCTCATATGCATGCAGCAAAAAGAGTGATTAGGTATTTGAAAGGTACTATGAACGAAGGATTATTTTATAGTCATGATGCTGATCTAACTCTTAAAGTCTTTAGTGATGCAGATTGGGCTACAAACAAAGATGATAGAAGATCCACAAGTGGATATGTGGTAATAGCAGGAAACAAGACATTAACATGGAGTTCAAAGAAACAGCCTACAGTTGCTTTATCTTCTACAAAGGCTGAGTATAGAGGTTTAGCATTGGCTACTACTGAGGTTATGTGGTTTAGAAAGTTTTTTCATGACTTGAATGTGCAGGTTGATGTACCACTAATATATGGGGATAACCTAAACATCATTCATATGACCTCAAATCCTATTTTTCATGCTAGAACGAAGCATATAGAGGTTCACTATCATTATGTTCGAGAGAAGGCCATAAACAATGAAGTAAAAGTTTCTTTTGTGGGAGCAAAGGATCAAGTTGCAGATATCTTCACCAAATCCTTGGATGGACCAAAGCTTCAAAGATTCAACTATATTCTTGGCATGAAGGAAATACCTTTTGAAACTTGGGGGGGAGAATGTTGTGAACATTTGTTTAATGTAGAGTACAAGTTTCAAATTATGTTAATACCTTTGGGAAGTCTTCAAATACTTCACGAAGTCTCATATTATTCATAAAAGATAGCCAAAATACCACGTGAGTTCTAGAACATGGTGAGTCAAATTAGTGAGTCACAAGGGAGCTGCAGTGGTGTCCTAGTGGAAGGTCGATGTGGATCCTTGGCAGGTAATAAGTACTATGTATCATTCATTGATGATCATAGTAGAATGACATTTGTGTATTTCATTAAACATAAGAGTGAAGTCTTTGATTGTTTCAAAAATTTTAAATCATTTGTCGAGAAGCAAATCGGAAGATATGTTAAGAAGCTAAGATCTGATGGAGGGGGAGAGTATTTCTCTTAAGCTTTTACTGATTTCTTGTATGATGAAGGTATCAAAAGAGAAGTTACATGCATGTATACTCCACAACAAAATGGAGTCGCAGAAAGAAGAAACAGAATCATAGCAGAAGCATCTAGAAGCATGTTAAATGATATGTGTTTGCCTAATTCTTTTTGGGCTGAAGGTGTTAGCACAAGTGTGTACATTATGAATAGAGTACCTACTACTGGAGTTCATCATTTGACACCATATGAGGTATGGCATGGAAGGAAACCAAGTGTAAGTCATTTGAAAGTATTTGGTTGTGTATGTTATGTACATGTACCTAGTGAAGTGAGATCAAAACTTGATGTGAAATCACAAAAGTGTATATTTATTGGTTATGCATATACTCAAAGAGGATATAGATGTTATAATCCTCAGACCAATAAGGTGGTTGTTTCAAGAGATGTAAATTTTGATGAATCACTTTCATGGTATGTAGATAAGAAAAGTTTGCAGGTCATAAATGGAGATGAAGAAGATACAGGTGAAGGAGATGAGTGCTTACCTCAGCCCACAAGAAGTTTAAGGGATGAGAAAAGTGGTTTGGATGAAGAAAGAGAGCTACCTTTCAATGGAAGATTAAGGTAAGAGTCACCTCCAAGTGTTAAAAGTAAAGGTAAACTCAAACTTGTTGAAGTTAATGATGAAGGAGAGGAAATTAGTGATGTATGTGAGTATGCTGAATCATCAAAGGTTCCTAATAAGAAAGGAAGAACATCTACATTGGAGGTAAGAAGAACTTCAAGAGTGAGTAAGCAACCTGAAAGGTATACTTATGAATCTTTAATGAATACTCATTATGCTTTTATGACAAAAGTTGAGCCGGAAAATGAACCCACATGTTATGATGAGGCAAAAGGAGATGAAAAGTTGGAGAAAGCAATGAGAGAAGAAATGGAAGCACTAGAGGATAACAAGACTTGGAATTTAATTCCAAAGACACCAAAACAAAAGGTAATTGGTTGCAAGTGGGTTTTTAAGATTAAAAGAAATAGTGATGGTAGTGTGTCAAGATATAAGGCTAGACTTGTAGCAAAAGGATATAATCAAACTCAAGGATTGGACTATGAGGAAACATTTAGTCCACTAGCAAACATGGCAACGGTGAGAACTTTGTTAGCTTTAGCTGCAAGTAAAAGGTGGAATATATATCAACTTGATATAAAGAATGCCTTTCTTAATGGTGAATTAAATGAAGAAGTGTATATGTAACAACCAGATGGTTATGTGGATGCAAAATGTCCTAATCATGTATGCAGGTTAAAGAAGGCATTGTATGGTCTTAAACAGGCACCAAGGGCATGGAATGCAAGGTTGGTAAAGTATCTTATGCTGCAAGGATACACATCGAGTCATGCTGATCCTTCACTTTATGTAAAACATGTAGATGACATGTGTGTCTATGTATGCATTTATGTGGATGACTTGTTGATTACAGGGAATGATGCAAAACCAATTGAAGAGATAAAAGGTAATTTGGGAAAGGAATTTAAAATTTCAGATCTTGGTTTGCTTAGATACTTTCTTGGGATTGAAATTATGTATGGCGATGAAGGTATGTGGTTGATACAGAGAAAGTATATATGTGATATGCTGAAAAGGTTTGGTATGCAGGAATGTAAATTTGTTTCTACTCCGATGGAATGTAATGTAAAGTTGAGTGCAAAGGAAGGTGATGAGTTGCATGATATGAATGCATATAGATCCATGGTAGGATCTTTGATTTATGCAACAAAAACTAGACATGATATATGCTATGCAGTGGGAGTATTGTCACAGTTTATGCATGAACCTAGAGTACCTCATATGCATGGAGTAAAAAGAGTGCTTAGGTATTTGAAAGGTAGCATGAACGAAGGATTATTTTATAGTCATGATGCTGATCTAACTCTTTAAAGTCTTTAGTGATGCAGATTGGGCTAGAAAGAAACATGATAGAAGATCCACAAGTGGATATGTGGTAATAGCAGGAAAGAAGACATTAACATGGAGTTCAAAGAAACAACCTAGAGTTGCTTTATCTTCTACAGAGGCTGGATATAGAGGTTTAGCATTGGCTACTACTGAGGTTATGTGGTTTAAAAAGTTGTTTCATGACTTGAATGTGCAGGTTGATGTACCACTGATATATGGGGATAACTTGAGCAACATTCATATGACCTCAAATCCTATTTTTCATGCTAGAACAAAGCATATAGAGGTTCACTATCATTATGTTCGAGAAAGGCCATAAACAATGAAGTACAAGTTTCTTTTGTGGGAACAAAGGATCAAGTTGTACATATCTTCACCAAATCCTTGGCTGGACCAAAGCTTCAAAGATTCAACTATATTCTTGGCATGAAGGAAATACCCTTTGCAACTTGAGGGGGAGAATGTTGGGAACATTTGTTTTATGTAGGGTACAAGTTTCAAATTATGTAAATACCTTGGGGAAGTTTTCAAATGCTTCAAGAAGGCTCATATTATTCATAAAATATAGCCAAAATACCACGTGAGTTCTAGAACATGGTGAGTCAAATTAGTGAGTCACAAGGGAGGTGCAGTGGTGTCCTACTGGAAGGTCGATGTGGCTAGTTCTCAAAGTCCATCACTACTTTGATTATTTGAGCACTTGAGTCATGTAATATGTCCACCCAAGTGTCTACCACGAATTTAGATGTATTAGGAAGGTTTTAGATTAGTTCCCCATGCTATTAGAAGAGGAGAGAAGTTGTGATCTTTTGGGATGTCCAAGAGAGTCATATGTGTATCTCTATCCTGCTATAGTTTTGTATGTAGAGATTGCAGAGCATGTATCTCCCTCATTATATATCTAAATTGAGTGTTCTTTCGCTCATTGGAAAGCTCTTGGTCTTTATTATATGTGGTTAAAACAGTTTTAGAAAATTCTAAGACAATAGAGAACAATAAGCTCTGAAGCATGACTGGTTTTCTGTGATGAAGTTTGTGAGAAGGTCAACTTGTTCCTAGGAACAGCAGCATAGAGATACACATATGACTCTCTTGGACATCCCAAAAGATCACGACTTCTCTCCTCTTTTTATAGCATGGGGAACTAATCTAAAATGTTTCTAATACATCTAAATTCGTGGTAGACACTTGGGCGGAGATATTACATGACTCAAGTGCTCAAATAAGCAAAGTATTGATGGACTTTGAGAACTAGCCACATCGACCTTCCACTAGGACACCACTGCACCTCCCTTGTGAATCACTAATTTGACTCACCATGTTCTAGAACTCACGTGGTATTTTGGCTATCTTTTATGAATAATGCGAGCCTTCTTGAAGTATTTGAAGACTTCCCAAAGGTATTTACATAATTTGAAACTTGTACCCTACATAAAACAAATGTTCGCAACATTCTCCCCCTCAAGTTTCAAAAGGTATTTCCTTCATGCCAAGAATATAGTTGAATCTTTGAAGCTTTGGTCCATCCAAGGATTTGGTGAACATATATGCAACTTGATCCTTTGTTCCCACCAAAGAAACTTGTACTTCATTGTTTATGGCCTTCTCTCGAACATAATGATAGTGAACCTCTATATGCTTTAATCTAGCATGAAAAATAGGATTTGAGGTCATATGAATGCTGCTCAAGTTGTCCCCATATATCAATGGTACATCAACCTGCACATTCAAGTCATGAAACAACTTTTTAAACCACATAACCTTAGTAGTAGCCAATGCTAAACCTCTATACTCAGCCTCTGTAGAAGATAAAGCAACTGTAGTTTGTTTCTTTGAACTCCATGTTAATGTCTTGTTTCCTACTATTACCACATATCCACTTGTGGATCTTCTATCATCTTTGTTTCCAGCCCAATCTGCGTCACTAAAGACTTTAAGAGTTAGATCAGCATGATGACTATAAAATAATCCTTCCTTCATGGTACCTTTCAAATACCTAAGCACTCTTTTCGTTGCATGCATATGAGGTACTCTAGGTTCAAGCATAAACTGTGACAATACTCCCTCTGCATAGCATATATCATGTCTAGTTTTTGTTGCATAAATCAAAGATCCTACTGAAATTTTAAATTCCTTTCCCAAATTACCTTTTATCTCTTCAATTCCTTTTGCATCATTCCCTGTAATCAACAAGTCATGCACATAAATGCATACATAGACACACATGTCATCTACATGTTTTACATAAAGTGAAGGATCAACATGACTCGTTGTGTATCCTTGCAGCATAAGATACTTTACCAACCTTGCATTCCATGCCCTTGGTGCCTGTTTAAGACCATACAATGCCTTCTTTAACCTGCATACATGATTAGGACATTTTGCATCCACATAACCATCTGGTTGTGACATATACACTTCTTCATTTAACTCACCATTAAGAAAGGCATTCTTTATATCGAGTTAATATATATTCCACCTTTTACTTGCAGGTAAAGCCAACAAAGTTCTCACCGTTGCCATGTTTGCTACTGGACTAAATGTTTCCCCATAGTCCAATCCTTGAGTTTGATTATATCCTTTTGCTACAAGTCTAGCTTTATATCTTGACACACTACCATCACTATTTCTTTTATTCTTAAAAACCCACTTGCAACCAATTATCGTTTGTTTTGGTGTCTTTGGAACTAAATTCCAAGCCTTAATATCTTGTAGTGCTTCCATTTCTTCTCTCATTGCTTTCGCCCACTTTTCATCTCCTTTTGCCTCATCATAACATGTGGGGTCATTTTCCTGCTCAACTTTTGTCATAAAAGCATAATGAGTATTCATTAAAGATTCATAAGTATACCTTTGAGGTTGCTTACTCACTCTTGAAGTTCTTCTTACCTCCAATGTAGATGCTCTTCCTTTCTTATTAGGAACCTTTGATGATTCTCCATACTCACATACATCACTAATTTCCTCTCCTTCATCATTAACTTCAAAAAGTTTCAGTTTACCTTTACTTTTAACACTTGGAGGTGACTCTTTCCTTAATCTTCCATTGAAAGGTAGCTCTCTTTCTTCATCCAAACCACTTTTCTCATCACTTGAACTTCTTGTGGGCTGAGGTAAGCACTCATCTCCTTCACTTGTATCTTTTTCATCTCCATTTATGACCTGCAAACTTTTCTTATCTACATACCATGAAAGTGATTCATCAAAATTTACATCTCTAAAACAACCACCTTATTGGTATGAGGATTATAACATCTATATCCTCTTTGAGTATTTGCATAACCAATAAATATACACTTTTCTGATTTCACATCAAGTTTTGATCCATACCTCATATGGTGTCAAATGATGAACTCCACCAGTAGGTACTCTATTCATAATGTACACACTTGTGCTAACAGCTTCAGCCCAAAAAAATTTAGGCAAACACATATCATTTAACATGCTTCTAGATGCTTCTACTATGATTCAGTTTCTTCTTTCTGCGACTTCATTTTGTTGTGGAGTATACCTGCATGTAACTTCTCTTTTGATACCTTCATCATACAAAAAATCAGTAAAAGCTTGAGAGAAATACTCTCCCCCTCCATCGGATCTTAGCTTCTTAACATATCTTTCTGTTTGCGTCTCGACAAATGATTTAAAATTTTTGAAACAATCAAAGACTTCACTCTTGTGTTTAATGAAATACACAAATGTCATTCTACTATGATCATCAATGAATGATACATAGTACTTATTACCAGCCAAGGATGCGTCTTTAGTAGGACCCCATTTGCACGTGTGTATAAGTTCTAGCAATCCACTGCTTACATAGCTTGAATGCTTGAAAGGCTATCTACTCTGCTTACCCATTTGACATGCTTCACAAAGATGCACCATATGTTGCTTAATAAGATTAGGTAATCTTTCAATAATCCTGTTCTTTGATAACTCCTTTAACCTGTGTACATTCATGTGTCCAATCCTTTTGTGCCATAGATCAAGCTCTGCTATTCGATACATACCATAAGAGAAATAGTTTGTATGATTTGGGTTTACCTTGAATGTAAACAATCTACCTTGTTTTTGACCTCTAGCAATTAACCTCCTTTGCTTTGGATCCTCAATGAAGCAACCTGCATGATTAAATCTTATTTTCAAACCTTTTTCTACCATTTGCCCGATTAACATCAAATTCTTAGTGATCGTTGGCACATAAAGTACATCCTTTAAGCAATTTGTCTTGCTCTTATCCTGCATAACAACATCTCCAACCTGCATAATCTTATGTGTTGTATCATCTCCTGTTTCAACATGACCTTTACATGAAGGATTATGCATATTAGAAAACCATGAAGCATCATGTGAAATATGGTTAGAACAACCACTATCTACATACCATACATCTCTATTTCAATTCAACTTATTTTCTATATTCATCATAAGAAGAGAAGCATAATCATCACTTTTACCTTCAACTGCATAATTTCCTTGTTGTTTACCTCTTCTTGAATAGCTTCCTCTTCGATTACCACCTTGATTATTTTCATTTTGATAAAAATCTTTGGCATAGTGTCCATACCTTCCACATATATAGCAATTGTTGTTATCTTCACTCCTTTGTCTTTGATTGTAGTTGTAGTAGCCTCTCGTACCTCTAGCGCTTGATCTTCCTCTTCCTCTTGTGTTGAAGAATCCACTTGAAGTCCCTTGATCATCACTCCTTCTTCCTCGACCTCTATTTGAACCTCTTCTACCTCTGTTTCCACCTTTTGACGATCCTACATAAAGAGCTTGTCCTTGAGATCCTTTTTTATTTGAAGTAGAACCATTTAGATTCATCTCCTCCATGACGATGAGAGCAACAAGCTGATCAAAGTCTGGTAATTCTCCTCTAACATAAACTGAAGTAATGAATGGTTTCCATCTCTCATCATCCTTGAGTCCGTTGAGAGTATGTGCAACCAAGTCGTCGTCCTCCACATGAGTTTGAATTGATCCTAGTTGATCTGCAATCTCTTTAACCTTCAACAAGTAATCATTGACCGATGTCCTTGTATCTTTCTTTATGTTATTCAACTCATTTTTTAGTTGAATCTTCCTTGCTCTTGTACCTGTAGCATACAACCCTTCCAATGCAAGCCAAACATCTCTACTTGTGTCTAGATCTTGTATGTGTCCTACCATTGAATCTTGAATATTTTGTGATAAAATGAATATAACCCTTTTGTCTCTTTCATTCCAAAGTCTAAACTCCCTCAATTGTTGCTGATTTTGATCCTCTGGTAATATAGGTTTGATATCCGTTCCATCAATCAAACCATACAAGCCTCTACCTTGCAAGTATGCTGTGATTCTAAATCGCCATGCTTGATAGTTGTTCTTATCAAGCTTCTCTATTTGTGCATGTTGATCACCCATTGTGTAAAATACTAAACTTCCTCCTTTAACCCTCGTTTTTGATATATGTGATAAGAAGTATGAGATTTACCTTTGTAATAAAATCTATGCACCTTTCTTTGCTTGGATGTTGCTTGAGATGCTTCCTTGCTATCTCCTTCTACCTTTGTGTAGTGTCGATGATGAACCGTTGCTCCAATAGCTTCAAATTCATCATCAAGGTATTAAGACCTTCTCCAAGATTCAATTCCTTGCTCTGATACCAATGTTGGATTTTATTGACCTCCAAAATATAGCTGGAACTAGGTGGAACCGCCTACGAACAAGTTGATCTTCTCGCAAACTCCATCACAGAAAACCAATCATGCTTGCAGAGCTTACTGTTCGCCTACAATTTTTTAAAACTGTTTTAATCACATATACTAGAGACCAAGAGCTTTCTAATGAGCCAAAAAACACTCAATTTGGATAAATACACAAGGAGATATGACCCATGCAAGTTTGAGGTTTAATTGAGACCTTCAACAGGGGTGAAACCCGAGAACACACACTACTTGCAGAGACTACTGCTCTCACCTCCGAAAGCCAATGATTATGAAAATTGAAAATATGAAAGTAGACAGTAGGAGATTTCAAATGAGCTATCAAACATGTAATTTGGATATATAATGAGGGAGATACAAGCTTTGCAATCTCTGCATACAAAACTACAACAGAGTAAAGCTACACATATGACTATCTTGGACTTCCCACAAGATCACGACTTCTCCCCTTTTTGTATAGCGTGGGAAACTAATCTAAAACCTTCCTAATACATCTAAATTTGTGGTAGACACTTGGGTGAAGGTATTACATGACTCAAGTGCTCAAATAAGCAAAGTATTGATGGACTTTGAGAACTAGCCACATCGACCTTCCACTAGGACACCACTGCAGCTCCCTTGTAACTCACTAATTTGACTCACCATGTTCTAGAACTCACGTGGTATTTTGGCTATCTTTTATGAATAATATGAGCCTTCTTGAAGTATTTGAAGACTTCCCAAATGTATTTACATAATTTGAAACTTGTACCCTAGATAAAACAAATGTTCGCAACATTTTCCCCCTCAAGTTTCAAAGGGTATTTCCTTCATGCCAAGAATATAGTTGAATCTTTGAAGCTTTGGTCTGTCCAAGGATTTGGTGAAGATATCTGCAACTTGATCCTTTGTTCCCACAAAAGAAACTTGTACTTCATTGTTTATGGCCTTCTCTCGAACATAATGATAGTGTACTTCTATATGCTTTGTTCTATCATGAAAAATAGGATTTGAGGTCATATGAATGCTGCTCAAGTTATGCCCATATATCAGTGGTACATCAACCTGCACATTCAAGTCATGAAACAACTTTTTAAACCACATAACCTCAGTAGTAGCCAATGCTAAACCTCTATACTCAACCTCTATAGAAGATAAAGCAACAGTAGGCTGTTTCTTTGAACTCCATGTTAATGTCTTGTTTCCTGCTATTACCACATATCCACTTGTGGATCTTCTATCATCTTTGTTTCGAGCCCAATCTGCATCACTAAAGACTTTAAGACTTAGATCAGCATCATGACTATAAAATAATCCTTTGTTCATGGTACCTTTCAAATACCTAAGCACTCTTTTTGCTGCATGCATATGAGGTACTCTAGGTTCATGTATAAACTGTGACAATACTCCCACTGCATAGCATATATCAGGTCTAGTTTTTGTTGCATAAATCAAAGATCTTACCATGGATCTATATGCATTCATATCATGCAACTCATCACCTTCCTTTGCACTCAACTTTACATTACACTCCATTGGAGTAGAAACAACTTTATATTCTTGCATACCAAACCTTTTTAGCATATCACATATATACTTTCTCTGTATCAACCACATACCTTCATCGCCATACACAATTTCAATCCCAAGAAAGTATCTAAGCAAACCAAGATCTGAAATTTTAAATTCCTTTCCCAAATTACCTTTTATCTCTTCAATTGCTTTTGCATCATTCCCTGTAATCAACAAGTCATCCACATAAATACATACATAGACACACATGTCATCTACATGTTTTACATAAAGTGAATGCTCAGCATGACTCGATGTGTATCCTTGCAACATAAGATACTTTACCAACCTTGCATTCCATGCCCTTGGTGCCTCTTTAAGACCATACAATGCCTTCTTTAACCTGCATACATGATTAGGACATTTTGCATCCACATAACCATCTCATTGTGACATATACACTTCTTCATTTAACTCACCATTAAGAAAGGCATTCTTTATATCAAGTTGATATATATTCCACCTTTTACTTGCAGCTAAAGCCACCAAAGTTCTCACCATTGCCATGTTTGCTACTGGACTAAATGTTTCCTCATAGTCCAATCCTTGAGTTCGATTATATATTTTTGCTACAAGTCTAGCCTTATATCTTGACACACTACCATCACTATTTCTTTTAATCTTAAAAACCCACTTGCAACCAATTACCTTTTGTTTTGGTGTCTTTGGAACTAAATTCCAAGTCTTGTTATCCTGTAGTGCTTCCATTTCTTCTCTCATTGCTTTCTCCCACTTTTCATCTCCTTTTGCCTCATCATAACATGTGGGTTCATTTTCCTGCTCAACTTTTGTCATAAAAGCATAATGAGTATTCATGAAAGATGCATAAGTATACCTTTGAGATTGCTTACTCACTCTTGAAGTTCTTCTTACGTCCAATGTAGATGCTCTTCCTTTCTTATTAGGAACCTTTGATGATTCTCCATACTCACATACATCACTAATTTCCTCTCCTTCATCATTAACTTCAACAAGTTTCAGTTTACCTTTACTTTTAACACTTGGAGGTGACTCTTGCTTTAATTTTCCATTGAAAGGTAGCTCTCTTTCTTCATCCAAACCACTTTTCACATCACTTAAACTTCTTGTGGGCTGAGGTAAGCACTCATCTCCTTCATCTGTATCTTCTTCATCTCCATTTATGACATGCAAACTTTTCTTATCTACATACCATGAAAGTGATTCATCAAAATTTACATCTCTTTAAACAACCACCTTATTGGTATGAGGATTATAACATCTATATCCTCTTTGAGTATCTACATAACCAATAAATATACACTTTTCTGATTTCACATCAAGTTTTGATCTCACTTCACTAGGTACATGTACATAACATACACGACCAAATACTTTCAAATGACTTACACTTGGTTTCCTTCGATGCCATACCGCATATGGTGTCAAATGTTAAACACCAGCAGTAGGTACTCTATTCATAATGTACACACTTGTGCTAACAACTTCAGCCCAAAAAGAATTAGGCAAACACATATCATTTAGCATGCTTCTAGACGCTTCTGCTATGATTCTGTTTCTTCTTTCGGCGACTCCATTTTGTTGTGGAGTATACCTTCTTCATCAAGGTATTATAACCTTCTCCAAGCTTCAATTCCTTGCTCTGATACCAATGTTGGAGTTTATCATTTGACACCATATGAGGTATGGCATCGAATGAAGCCAAGTGTAAGTCATTTGAAAGTATTTGGTTGTGTATGTTATGTACATGTACTTAGTGAAGTGAGATCAAAACTTGATGTGAAATCAAAAAAGTGTATATTTATTGGTTATGCAGATACTCAAAGAGGATATAGATGTTATAATCCTCATACCAATAAGGTGGTTGTTTCAAGAGATGTAAATTTTGATGAATCACTTTCATGGTATGTAGATAAGAAAAGTTTGCAGGTCATAAATGGAGATGAAGAAGATACAGGTGAAGGAGATGAGTGCTTACCTCAGCCCACAAGAAGTTTAAGTGATGAGAAAATTGGTTTGGATGAAGAAAGAGCGCTACCTTTTAATGGAAGATTAAGGCAAGAGTCACCTCCAAGTGTTAAAAGTAAAGGTAAACTCAAACTTGTTGAAGTTAATGATGAAGGAGAGGAAATTACTGATGTATGTGAGTGTGGAGAATCATCAAAGGTTCCTAATAAGAAAGGAAGAGCATCTACATTGGAGGTTAGAAGAACTTCAAGAGTGAGTAAACAACCTCAAAGGTATACTTATGAATCTTTCATGAATACTCATTATGCTTTTATGACAAAAGTTGAGCAGGAAAATGAACCCACATGTTATGATGAGGCAAAAGGAGATGAAAGTGGGAGAAGGCAATGAGAGAAGAAATGGAAGCACTATAGGATAACAAGACTTGGAATTTAGTTCCAAAGACACCAAAACAAAAGGTTATTGGTTGCAAGTGGGTTTTTAAGATTAAAAGAAATAGTGATGGTAGTGTGTCCAGATATAAGGCTAGACTTGTAGCAAAAGGATATAATCAAACTCAAGGATTGGACTATGAGGAAACATTTAGTGCTGTAGCAAACATGGCAATGGTGAGAACTTTGTTGGCTTTAGCTGCAAGTAAAAGGTGGAATATATATCAACTTGATATAAAGAATGGCTTTCTTAATGGTGAGTTAAATGAAGAAGTGTATATGTCACAATCAGATGGTTATGTGGATGCAAAATGTCATAATCATGTATGCATATTAAAGAAGGCATTGTATGGCCTTAAACAGGCACCAAGGGCATGGAATGCAAGGTTGGTAAAGTATCTTATGCTGCAAGGATACACAGCGAGTCATGCTTATCCTACACTTTATGTAAAACATGTAGATGACATGTGTGTCTATGTATGCATTTATGTGGATGAATTGTTGATTACAGGGAATGATGCAAAAGCAATTGAAAAGATAAAAGGTAATTTGGGAAAGGAATTTAAAATTTCAGATCTTGGTTTGCTTAGATACTTTCTTGGGATTGAAATTGTGTATGGCGATGAAGGTATGCGGTTGATACAGAGAAAGTATATATGTGATATGCTAAAAAGGTTTGGTATGCAGGAATGTAAATTTGTTTCTACTCCAATGGAATGTAATGTAAAGTTGAGTGTAAAGGAAGGTGATGAGTTGCATGATATGAATGCATATAGATCCATGGTAGGATCTTTGATTTATGCAACAAAAATTAGACCTGATATATGCTATGCAGTGGGAGTATTGTCATAGTATATGCATGAACCTAGAGTACCTCATATGCATGCAGCAAAAAGAGTGCTTAGGTATTTGAAAGGTAGCATGAACGAAGGATTATTTTATAGTCATGATGCTGATCTAACTCTCAAAGTCTTTAGTGATGCAGATTGGGCTAGAAACAAAGATGATAGAGGATCCACAAGTGGATATGTGGTAATAGCAGGAAACAAGACATTAACATGGAGTTCAAAGAAACAGCCTACAGTTGCTTTATCTTCTACAGAGGTTGAGTATAGAGGTTTAACATTGGCTACTACTGAGGTTATGTGGTTTAAAAAGTTGTTTCATGACTTGAATGTGCAGGTTGATGTACCACTAATATATGGGGATAACTTGAGCAGCATTCATATGACCTCAAATCCTATTTTTCATGCTAGAACAAAGCATATAGAAGTACACTATCATTATGTTCGAGAGAAGGCCATAAACAATGAAGTACAATTTTCTTTTGTGGGAACAAAGGATCAAGTTGTAGATATCTTCAACAAATCCTTGGATGGACCAAAGCTTCAAAGATTCAACTATATTCTTGGCATGAAGGAAAGACCCCTTTGAAACTTGAGGGGGAGAATGTTGCGAACATTTGTTTTATGTAGGGTACAAGTTTCAAATTATGTAAATACCTTTGGGAAGTCTTCAAATACTTGAAGAAGGCTCATATTATTCATAAAAGATAGCCAAAATACCATGTGAGTTCTAAAACATGGTGAGTCAAATTAGTGAATCGCAAGGGAGCTGGAGTGGTGTCCTAGTGGAAGGTCGATGTGACTAGTTCTCAAAGTCCATCAATACTCTAATTATTTGAGCACTTGAGTCATGTAATATCTCCACCCAAGTGTCTACCACGAATTTAGATGTATTATGAAGGTTTTAGATTAGTTCCCGATGCTATAAAAAGAGGAGAGAAGTCATGATCTTGTGGGAAGTCCAAGAGAGTCATATGTGTAGCTCTATGCTGCTATAGTTTTGTATGCTGAGATTCTAGAGCTTGTATCACCCTCATTATAAATTACAGGTTTGATAGCTTATTTGAAAGCTCTTACTGTCTTCTTTCATACTCTCAATTTCCATAATCATTGGGTTTCTGAGCTGAGAGCAGTAGTCTCTGCAAGTAGTGTGTATTCTCGGGTTTCACCCCTGCTGAAGGTTTCCATTAAACCTCAGACTTGTAGAGGTCATATCCCCTTGTGTATTTATCCAAATTGAGTGTTCTTTGGCTCATTGGAAAGCTCTTGGTCTCTAGTATATGTGGTTAAAAAAGGTTTAAAAAATATCAAAGCTAGTAGAGAACAGTAAGCTCTGCAAGCATGATTAGTTTTCTGTGATGAAGTTTGCGAGAAGATCAACTTGTTCCTAGGGGGTTCCACCTACTTCCGGCTATATTTTGGAGGTCACTATTGCAATTCATCTTAGTTTCTATATTCATAATAAGAAGATAATCATAATCTTCACTTTTACCTTCAACTGCATAATTTCCTTGTTGTTTACCTCTTCTTGAATAGCCTCCTTCCTTGTTGGTTACCTCTTCTTGAATAGCCTCCTCTTCTTCACTCCTTTGTCTTTGATTATAGTTGTAGTAGCCTCTCGTACCTCTAGTGCTTGATCTTCCTCTTCCTTTTGTGTTGAAGAAGCCTCTTGAAGTCCCTTGATCATCACTCCTTCTTCCTCGATCTCTATTTGAACCTCTTCTACCTCTGTTTCCACCTCTTGATGATCCTACATAAAGATCTTGTCCTTGAGATCCTTTTTTATTTGAAGTAGAACCATTTAGATTCATCTCCTCCCTGACCATGAGAGCAACAAGATGATCAATGTCTGGTAATTCTCCTCTAACATAAACTGAAGTAATGAACGGTTTCCATCTCTCATCATCCTTGAGTCCGTTGAGAGTATGTGCAACCAAGTCGTCGTCCTCCACATGAGCTTGAATTGATCATAGTTGATCTGCAATCTCTTTAACCTTCAACAAGTAATCATTGAACGATGTCCTTGTATCTATCTTTATGTTATTCAACTCATTTTTGAGTTGAATCTTCCTTGCTCTTGTACCTGTAGCATACAACCTTTCCAATGCAAGCCAAACATCTCTACTTGTGTCTAGATCTTATATGTGTCCTACCATTGAATCTTGAATATTTTGTGATAAAAATGAATATAACCCTTTTGTCTCTTTCATTCCAAAGTTTAAACTCCCTCAATTGTTGCTGATTTGGATCCTCTGATAATATAGGTTTGATATCCATTCCATCAATCAAACCATATAAGCCTCTACCTTGTAAGTATGCTCTGATTCTAAATCGCCATGCTTGATAGTTGTTCTTATCAAGCTTCTCTATTTGTGCATGTTGATCACCCATTGTGTAAAATACTAAACTTCCTCCTTTAACCCTCCTTTTGGATATATATGATAAGAAGAAGTATGAGATTTACCTTTGTAATAAAGTCTATGCACCTTTCTTTGCTTGGATGTTGCTTGAGATGCTTCCTTGCTATCTCCTTCTACCTTTGTGTAGTGTCGATGATGAACCGCTACTCCAATAGCTTCAAATTCTTCATCAAGGTATTATAACCTTCTCCAAGCTTCAATTCCTTGCTCTGATACAAATGTTGGAGTTTACTGACCTCCAAAATATAGCTTGAAGTTGGTGGAACCCCCTAGGAACAAGTTGATCTTCTCGCAAACTCGATCATAGAAAACTAGTCATGCTTGCAGAGCTTACTCTTCTCTAGTCGCTTAGAATTTTTTGAAACTCTTTTAAACACATATACTAGAGACCGAGAGCTTTCCAATGAGCCAAAGAACACTCAATTTGGGTAAATATAGAAGGTGATATGACCTCTGCAAGTTTGAGGTTTAATGGAGACCTTCAATAGGGGTGAAACCCAAGAACACACACTACTTTCAGAGACTACTGCTCTCAGCTCCAAAATCCAATGATTATGCGAATTGAGAGTAAGAAAGTAGACAGTAAGAGCTTTCAAATGAGCTATCAAACATGTAATTTGGATATATAATGAGGGAGATACAAGCTCTGCAATCTCTGCATACAAAACCACAGCCGCGTAGAGATACACATATGACTCTTTTGGACATCCCAAAAGATCACGACTTCTCTGGTCTTTTTATAGCATGGGGAACTAATGTAAAACCTTCCTAATACATCTAAATTTGTGGTAGACACTTTGGTGCAGATATTACATGACTCAAGTGCTCAAATAAGCAAAGTATTGTTGGACTTTGAGAACTAGCCACATCGACCTTCCACTAGGACACCACTAAGCTCCCTTGTGACTCACTAATTTGACTCACCATGTTCTAGAACTCACCTGGTATTTTGGCTATCTTTTATGAATAATATGAGCCTTCTTGAAGTATTTGAAGACTTCCTAAAGGTATTTACATAATTTGAAACTTGTACCCTACATAAAACAAATGTTCGCAACATTCTCCCCCTCAAGTTTCAAAGGGTATTTCCTTCATGCCAAGAATATAGTTGAATCTTTGAAGCTTTGGTCCATCCAAGGATTTGGTGAAGATATCTCCAACTTGATCCTTTGTTCCCACAAAAGAAACTTGTACTTCATTGTTTATGGCCTTCTCTCGAACATAATGATAGTGTTCTTCTATATGCTTTGTTCTAGCATGAAAAATAGGATTTGAGGTCATATGAATGCTGCTCAAGTTATCCCCATATCTCAGTAGTACATCAACTTGCACATTCAAGTCATGAAACAACTTTTTAAACCACAGTAGTAGCCAATGTAAACCTCTATACTCAGCCTCTGTAGAAGATAAAGCAACTGTAGGCTGTTTCTTTGAACTCCATGTTAATGACTTGTTTCCTGCTATTACCACATATCCACTTGTGGATCTTCTATCATCTTTGTTTCCAGCCCAATCTGCATCACTAAAGACTTTAAGAGTTAGATCAACATCATGACTATAAAATAATCCTTCGTTCATGGTACCTTTCAAATACCTAATCACTCTTTTTGCTGCATGCATATGAGGTACTCTAGGTTCATGTATAAACTGTGACAATACTCTCACTACATAGCATATATCAGGTCTAGTTTTTGTTGCATAAATCAAAGATCCTACCATGGATTTATATGCATACATATCATGCAACTCATCACCTTCCTTTGCACTCAACTTAACATTACATTCCATTGGAGTAGAAACAAATTTACATTCCTGCATACCAAACCTTTTCAGCATATCACATATATAATTTCTCTGTATCAACCACATACCTTCATCGGCATACACAATTTCAATCCCAAGAAAGTATCTAAGCAAACCAAGATCTAAAATTTTAAATTCCTTTCCCAAATTACCTTTTATCTCTTCAATTGCTTTTGCATCATTCCATCTAATCAACAAGTCATCCACATAAATGCATACATAGACACACATGTCATCTACATGTTTTACATAAAGTGAAGGATCAGCATGACTCGCTATGTATCCTTGGAGCATAAGATACTTTACCAACCTTGCATTCCATGCCCTTGGTGCCTGTTTAAGACCATACAATGCCTTCTTTAACCTGCATACATGATTAGGACATTTTGCATCCACATAACCATCTCGTTGTGACATATACACTTCTTCATTTGACTCCCCATTAAGAAAGGCATTCTTTATATCAAGTTGATATATATTCCACCTTTTACTTGCAGCTAAAGCCAACAAAGTTCTCACCGTTGCCATGTTTGCTACTGGACTAAATGTTTCCTCATAGTCCAATCCTTGAGTTTGATTATATCCTTTTGCTACAAGTATAGTCTTATATCTTGACACACTACCATCACTATTTCTTTTAATCTTAAGAAACCCACTTGCAACCAATTACCTTTTGTTTTGGTGTCTTTGGAACTAAATTCCAAGTCTTGTTATCCTGTAGTGCTTCCATTTCTTCTCTCATTGCTTTCTCCCACTTTTCATCTTCTTTTGCCTCATCATAACATGTGGGTTCATTTTCCTACTCAACTTTTGTCATAAAAGCATAATGAGTATTCATGAAAGATTCATAAGTATACCTTTGAGGTTGCTTACTCACTCTTGAAGTTCTTCTTACCTCCAATGTAGATGCTCTTCCTTTCTTATTAGGAACCTTTGATGATTCTCCATACTCACATACATCACTAATTTCCTCTCCTTCATCATTAACTTCAGCAAGTTTGAGTTTACCTTTACTTTTAACACTTGGAGATGACTCTTGCTTAATCTTCCATTGAAAGGTAGCTCTCTTTCTTCATCCAAACCACTTTTCTCATCACTTAAACTTCTTGTGGGCTGAGGTAAGCACTCATCTCCTTCACCTGTATCTTCTTCATCTCCATTATGACCTGCAAACTTTTCTTATCTACATACCATGAAAGTGATTCATCAAAATTTACATCTCTTGAAACAACCACCTTATTGGTATGATGATTATAACATCTATATCCTCTTTGAGTATCTGCATAACCAATAAATATACACTTTTCTGATTTCACATCAAGTTTTGATCTCACTTCACTAGGTACATGTACATAACATACACAACCAAATACTTTTAAATGACTTACACTTTGTTTCCTTCCATGCCATACCTCATATGGTGTCAAATGATGAACTCCACCAGTAGGTACTCTATTCATAATGTACACACTTGTGCTAACAGCTTAAGCCCAAAAAGAATTAGGCAAACACATATCATTTAGCATGCTTCTAGACGCTTGTGCTATTATTCCGTTTCTTCTTTCGGTGACTCCATTTTGTTGTGGAGTATACTTGCATGTAACTTTGCTTTTGATACCTTCATCATACAAAAAATCACTAAAAGCTTGAGAGGAATACTCTCCCCCTCCATCGGATCTTAGCTTCTTAACATATCTTCCTGTTTGCTTCTCGACAAATGATTTAAAATTTTTGAAATAATCAAAGACTTCACTCTTATGTTTATGAAATACACAAATGTCATTCTACTATGATCATCAATGAATGATACATAGTACTTATTACTAGCCAAGGATGCCTCTTTAGTAGGATTCCATACGTCCGTGTGTATAAGATCTAGCAATCCACTGCTTACATAGCTTGAATGCTTGAAAGGCTATCTACTCTGCTTACCAATTTGACATGCTTCACAAATATGCACCATATGTTGCTTAGTAAGATCAGGTAATCCTTCAACAATCCTCTTCTTTGATAGCTCCTTTAACCTGTGTACATTCATGTGTCCAATCCTTTTGTGCCATAGATCAAGCTCTGCTATTCGATGCATACCATAAGAGAAATAGTTTGTATGATTTGGGTTTACCTTGAATGTAAACAATCTACCTTGTTTTTTACCTCTAGCAATTAACCTCCTTTGCTTTGGATCCTCAATGAAGCAACCTGCATGATTAAATCTTATTTGCAAACCTTTTTCTACCATTTGACCAACTGACATCAAATTCTTAGTGATCGTTGGCACATAAAGTACATCCTTCAAGCAATTTGTCTTGCTCTTATCCTGCATGACAACATCTCCAACCTGCATAATCTTATGTGTTGTATCATCTCCTGTTTCAACATGACCTTTACATGAAGGATTATGCATATTAGAAAACCATGAAGCATCATGTGACATATGGTTAGAACAACCACTATCTACATACCATACATCACTATTGCAATTCATCTTAGTTTTTACATTCATCATAAGAAGAGAATCATAATCTTCACTTTTTACCTTCAACTACATAATTTCCTTGCTGTTTACCTCTTCTTGAATAGCCTCCTCTTCGATTACCACCTTGATTATTTTCATTTTGATAACAATCTTTGGCATAGTGTGCATACCTTCCACATATATAGCAATTGTTGTTATCTTCACTCTTTTGTCTTTGATTGTAGTTGTAGTAGCCTCTCGTACCTCTAGTGCTTGATCTTCCTCTTCCTCTTGTGTTGAAGAAGCCACTTGAAGTCCCTTGATCATCGCTCCTTCTTCCTCGACCTCTATTTGAACCTCTTCTACCTCTGTTTCCACCTCTTGATGATCCTACATAAAGAGATTGTCCTTGAGATCCTTTTCTATTTGAAGTAGAACCATTTAGATTCATCTCCTCCGTGACCATGAGAGCAACAAGCTGATCAAAGTCTGGTAATTCTCCTCTAACATAAACTGAAGTAATGAATGGTTTCCATCTCTCATCATCCTTGAGTCCGTTGAGAGTATGTGCAACCAAGTCGTCGTCCTCCACATGAGCTTGAATTGATCCTAGTTGATTTGCAATCTCTTTAACCTTCAACAAGTAATCATTGACCGATGTCCTTGTATCTTTCTTTATGTTATTCAACTCAGTTTTGAGTTGAATCTTCCTTGCTCTTGTACTTGTAGCATACAACCTTTCCAATGCAAGCCAAACATCTCTACTTGTGTCTAGATCTTGTATGTGTCCTACCATTGAATCTTGAATATTTTGTGATAAAATGAATATAACCCTTTTGTCTCTTTCATTCCAAATTCTAAACTCCCTCAATTGTTGCTGATTTGGATCCTCTAGTAATATAGGTTTGATATCCGTTCCATCAATCAAACCATACAAGCCTCTACCTTGCAAGTATGCTGTGATTCTAAATTGCCATGCTTGATAGTTGTTCTTATCAAGCTTCTCTATTTGTGCATGTTGATCGCCCATTGTGCAAAATACTAAACTTCCTCATTTAAACCTCCTTTTGGATATATTTGATAAGAAGAAGTATGAGATTTACCTTTGTAATAAAGTCTATGCACCTTTCTTTGCTTGGATGTTGCTTGAGATGCTTCCTTGCTATCTCCTTCTACCTTTGTGTAGTGTCGATGATGAACCGCTACTCCAATAGCTTCAAATTCTTCATCAAGGTATTATAACCTTCTCAAAGCTTCAATTCCTTGCTCTGATACCAATGTTGGAGTTTATTGACTTCCAAAATATAGCTGGAAGTAGGTGGAACCCCTGGAGTTTATTGACCTCCAAAATATAGCTGGAAGTAGGTGGAACCCCCTAGGAACAAGTTGACCTTCTCGCAAACTCCATCACAGAAATCCAATCATGCTTGCAGAGCTTAGTGTTCTCTACTCGCTTAGAATTTTTTAAAACTCTTTTAATCACATATACTAGAGACCAAGAGCTTTCCAATGAGCCAAAGAACACTCAATTTGGATAAATACATAAGGAGATATGACCTCTGTAAGTTTGAGGTTTAATGGAGACCTTCAGCCGGGGTGAAACCCGAGAACACATACTACTTGCAGAGAGTACTGCTCTCAGCTCATAAATCCAATGATTATGAAAACTGAGAGTATGAAAGTAGACAGTACGAGCTTTCAAATGAGCTATGAAACATGTAATTTGGATATATAATGAGGGAGATACAAGCTCTGCAATCTCTGCATACAAAACTACAACAGCGTAGAGATACACATATGACTCTCTTGGACTTCCCACAAGATCACGACTTCTCTCCTCTTTTTATAGCATGGGAAACTAATCTAAAACCTTCCTAATACATCTAAATTCGTGGTAGACACTTGGGTGGAGATATTACATGGCTCAAGTACTCAAATAAGCAAAGTATTGATGGACTTTGAGAACTAGCCACATCGACCTTCCACTAGGACACCACTGCAGCTCCCTTGTGACTCACTAATTTGACTCACCATGTTCTAGAACTCACGTGGTATTTTGGCTATATTTTATGAATAATATGAGCCTTCTTGAAGTATTTGAAGACTTTCCAAAGGTATTTACATAATTTGAAACTTGTACCCTACATAAAACAAATGTTCGCAACAAATCTCTGCCCCCTAAGCCGTCCCTTCCCCCTCGTTCCTACCCCCCCTTCGCCATCCTTTGCTTTTCCGTGCAAAATTTCCACTTTTGGTTCTTCTCTGGTGTTTGTTCTCTCCTGCTTCTGGTGGACTTGGTAGCTGCTTAATAGTCCCTTTGTAGCTTTCACAGCACAGGACTCATGGTGTCATCTCTGCTCGGAGTTTTGGTTGTAGCTCTCTAGGACGGAGAGCCCATTAGGTGGTGGGCACCTGTTGAGCCCATAAAAGTCACATTAGTCAAAGTCAACCACAATCAAAGTCAAATGTTCAAAGTCAAAGCAATCAAAGTCAACATGTTCAAGGTCAAAGTGAACATGGGGAAGTCAAAGTGTTGAAAGTTCGGGTGTCAAGGTGCACAATTTATTGTTCACAAAGGGTATAATTGCAGAAAGTTGGTTGCAGGTTGCAGAGTGTATTTCTATAATTCTCTAAGGTTCAAAGTGTTTGGAAGGTTGAGGTGAACCCTCTCTTAGGTGCACATTTGAAGAATTCAAACCTTCGGTTATTAGGATCTTAATTCATGCGCACATAGAGGTTATGAGGGTTGAAACACATAGAAAAATAGATATGTGAGGAGACGAGATAGAATGCAGGTTTGGGTGCGATCTCCCCCCATGCACTCTATTTCGATAGTTTATAGAGTGCATGTATTTATAGGATTTTGTGATTATGTCGAAAATAATGGTTACATGAGAGCGGCTTTGAAAAGCGTGCGTGAAAGTAAAAGTTGGTCTCTTTTGTGGAGAGCCTTTGTTTTTATGAAAAGAAATCACGATCTACAATGATCCTTATACTAACCACTAATTTTACTAACTTTCTAAAACTAGAATCCTCTACATGGGTTTATTTACAAAATATATAAAATATAAATCTGATTATTGGTATCTGCCCTTTCACGCATTTCACTCTCTCACGGAGCTTCAAATACTATATCAAAATAGCAAGGCACATTCCATAATTCATAACATGCCCCTCTATTGATAAAATATAATGAACATGGATGGATAGTTGCATGTGCCATCATCAAACAAAAAATAAGCATGTTCCATGTAAAAACACATGCATGGAAATGTTCATGGAGGCATTAAATGTTAAGATTATTAATGAGGTGCTAACATAGTCTCTAAGTGAGTCAATAAAAGACAGTATATGACTAGCTATTTGATTTTTTTTTTGTTTTTTTCAATCATTAACGATCTAGAATTTTCTCAAAATATTCTAATTTAGTTTGGGAAGTGTAACTAAAGTATGCTTCTAAATACTAAATTCTATATGTAAATGAATCACATATAGTAAAAAATTAGACTAGTGAAAAGGTTTTTGTTGCTGATGTGATTGCTACAAACTCATCATTTTGATAATCAATTGGTACTCTTTCTCTGCATCATGGGCATAGGCAATTAGCTTCATGAAGCAATGTAGGTTGGCATGAGTGAAGCTTAGCTTGAAACTCCTTGTCTAAACCATCATCATACTTCTTCTTCACGGTACCCTTAGAAATAGCTACAAGCAATCAAAGAAATACTAGGTATTGGTAGAACCGGTCTGTATAGGTTGTAAAAGTATCACCTTCCATCCATGTAAACATAGCCCCCAATCATTGATCATGTAGGTGGAACTCTAGGGGTAGAAAAAACTCCCTAATCTTTTCTTAAAAAGCTTTCCATGAGTTTGGATGATCTACATTATGACAAAGATCATTCCACCAAATTTGAGCTTTTTTGAATAAATAATTAGTCGAAAATTTCATTTTATCACTTTCACCATATTGTAGCAACACTTCAGAGTCTCCAACAACAAGTCGAAGACCTTAACTCATCGACAGACACAAGACGGGATGGGACATCGAGTGCATATAGGTGCACTCCTCCAAGAATTACAAGAACAAATCGGGAGTCTTCAGACAAATCAAGGGAGTATGCAAGTAAATCAACGACCTAGTACATCCTTCATGAGGGAACCCAAAATCTGCCTACCAGAAAACTTTGATGGTGATCACACAAAGTTCCGAGGATTCTTGCAACAAGTCAAATTGTACATTCGCATGCAGCTTGATAGATACCCTGATGATGCATCCAAGGTTGGTTTTATTGGAACCTTGCTCTATGGTCAAGCTTTATCATGGTTTGCCCCAATCTTGGAGAAGGATATGGCCGTACTTCATGACTATGAGGGATTTCTTGGAGAGCTCATCTCCACATTTGGTAGACACGAGTCGACTCACAGAAACAAAACTTTAGAAGCTACATCAAGGTAACCGCCCTGCCTCTACCTATGCATCAAAATTTAGGCAGTTGATATGTGACCTCACTTGGCACGAAGATTATTTTATAAGCCAATTTAGATGGGGCTTAAGGGATGATGTGAAGGACCTTCTACTCATGATGCCAGAGGTTAAGACATTGAATGAATACATCAACCAAGCTATTCAATGTGATAACTGCCTTTTTGAAAGGAAACAAGAAAAACAAGTAGAAGGAAGACCTCACTCTTTGCAGATGACATGAATGCTTTTGTGCATAACAATCCAACCATATTGATACCTTTTGGTGTTGCCTAATTACCTTTTGTGAGGCATGGAGCTCCAAAATAAACCACTCCAAATCTACTTTTAGGGCCTTTATTAGGCTTCAATATCTAATTTTGGTTGATCATGGTTGTCACTTGATCCCTAGCGGCAAATCTTTCACTTGTTAGGTATTCCGATATGATTGGACATTGCGATTTGTTAATGATGGAAATCGGCTCTTCCTAAGATGGAGAACAATTTGTCATACTAGAAAGGTATGTAGATCAACTTGGGGGGGGGGGGTGAGCTTTGGTGGTTAATGCATTCCTTCTTTCTTCGATTATTTACTTTCTCTCTTGCTGGAGACTTGTTGGAGTTTGCAATCTGCTAAAGCACCTGAACAACACAAGGAAGAAGAAGAAGCTTGGTGCACAATACAGAATACTGAATGTATTACCACTAGAATGTACAAAGATAAAACCCATTAGGGAAATAGGCGTATGTACAAGTTGGGGGAAAAAACCTCCTAAAGAGGGACAAAAGTGCCCCGATGGTCCTAGTGTGTTCACACACATCAAACCAAAAACTGTTTGAAGCACATAAACACTTTGGAATTTTCTTTCAATGGATTTACCCATGCATCCCTAGAAAAACCATCAATGAAAGTCACGAAGTAAAGATAGTTTCCAAGAAAGGGTGTGTGCATAGGACCATAGAAATCAATGTGAAGAAGCTGCAACTTCTGAATACATCGAACTGAACGATCTTTTGGATAGAAGGAATGCTTCATTTTTCCAAAAATACATCCTTCACAGACATGTTTATTGGGTGCCTCAAGTTTGCACAAAGAGGACACCATTTTAGATATCTCTAGGCATACCAAACTTGCAAAATTGAGATGACCAAAGCGTGCATGCCAAAGCTTTGGATTTGACATAGCTTGAGAATCATGTACTGCGCATGCTAAATCATTCATAGATTTTTCATAGTCTATGAGCTTATACAGCCCACAACATAAAATGCCAGAAGCAATAGTCACATTTCCATTTTATAGATCATGAACTGTACATCTGTCATCAACAAATTTCATAACCAAGCTAATCTTGGCTAAAGCTAAAACTGATACCATATTTGTCTTGATCCTTGGCACAAATAAATCATTTGACAATGTAAAAGAACTACCATAAACAATAGTCAAAATGATCTTACCAACTCCCATGACAGGATAAGAGGAGTTGTTGGAACATGTGATAGTATTCCCTATAGTGGTAGACTCGAGTGAAGTGAAGAAACTATGTTGCAAGGTAATATGTTTGGTTACTCCACTATCAAAGTACCAAACATCTGAGTCTCCTACATACATACACTATTCAGGAGAAGATGGGTCAAAACTACAAACAATAGTAAATGCCCATTCTTCATGCTGCACTAGATTAGCAGACTCTATTTTTGGTGTAGATACCTCTGCAGTAACCATTCCAACCTCTTTTTTTTGCCTCTTTTGTAACTAGTTTTGGATAATTCTTTATCCCATGATCATTTTCTTTATAGTACTTGCAAAACAATATATGCTTTTCTACTTCTTGTCATCTTTGTCATCCTTCTTTGATTGTGCAGAATTAATAGATTTCTGCTTACTAGTAGAAGTGGTCCATTTACCTTTGCCCTTCTGACTAGCCAAGAAAGCTTGATCTACAACATGCATAACACACCTGTTCTACCTAGAATGATCTTCTTGCAACAAAACGGAGACTAACTCCTCAAATGTTAAGGCATTTGGATTGACTTTCATCATAAAAAAAAGAGTAGAAGCAAAACTCTGATATGAATTGGCAAGAACATTCAGAACAGTCTACATAAGTGAACTGTCAGGCAAGACTTCATCAGTAGAAATCCAACTATTCTTTCAAATCTTTGAACTTTGTCAAAAAACTATCCATGGAATCACCTTTACTCATGTGCTCACTCTCCAACTATTTTCAGAGGTAAGCAACACGAGCCTCATTCCTTGCTTGATACAAAGTGGTAAGTGTATCCCAAGCATCCTTAGCCATTCTACTAGAGCGAATGTGAGGAATAATGGCATGTTTGATAGACAAGGCTATCAATGCATGTGCCTGAGCATCTCTACCATCTCAGCAAGTAGTAGGTGCAATAGAAACTGCAGCACAAATAGGAATTCGTAGAATATCACCATCTTCGACACCATTTGCATAAGCTTCAATACATGTATTTGCAAGTGTAATAGGAAATTTTTCGACACCTTGCACAATATTCCATAGTCCTTTTGCGACCAATACATGATGCATCATATAAGCCCATAATGGACAATTCGTACCATCCAACTTACCCTCAACAACAAACATAAAGAATACATCACTACTTTTAGTAATGGCCACTAACTAAAATACCTTGATGCTGAAAATTGACTGTATCTGAAAAAGTTGAACACAACTACCATGTCAAGTTCTGCCAAACCTGTAGTAGACTTTGAGATGCTTATACTGTTGAACTGAAACCTGTATATATCTTTGGCATAAAAAGACAAAATAGCCTAGACAAGCACTACGATAGTGCATTCGAAGGTCGAAATGAGCTCAGATCGTGATTTTGGCACCATATAACAAAGTTGTTTTGATCTCCTAATCACCATGAGTATGCTCACCAAATTTCACGTGATTCTGAGATTGTGATTGGAGGGGTGTCGACAACGCCCTTGATGAAGCGACAACTTGCTACGATACCAATTGCCGGAGTTTGAGGTCTGTGGAAGCACGCAAACAACACAAGGAAGAAGAAGAAGCTTGGTGCAAAATACACAATATTGAATGTATTACCACTAGAATGTACAAAGATATGTGACCCGTTAGGGCAATAGGCATGTATGCAATCCAGGGGAAAAAGACCTCCTAAAGAGGGAAAAAAGTGCTCCCCTGGTCCTAGTGTTCACACACATCACTACCTAAATATATCAACAAGACTAAGGACCAAGAGATCATTGAATTGGAAGGAAGTTGTAGAAACTTTCTCTAGACTGGAGACCCTAACAGAATGTCATGAGGAAGGAGATAAGGAAGAGAGATCACACACACTCTTACATTCAAAGAGAAGCACACACACAGATTGAGGCAAGGAAGAATGATCTTCTTCTTCTTCTTCTATTACATAAAAGGAATGTATAAGAATGAACTAAAAAAAACAATACAACAAGTGCCATATATAAAGAAAAATACATGGGGAAAATCCTAATGTCCGCGAATGAGTGAGCCTGCAAGAAACAAATGTGCCATCAATCTCGGTAGATAAATCTAGTAAGCTCAATGAAGTATCCCTGACATATACGATTGTGACCACTATACATGTCAGAGAAATGAAAAACTGATACGTGTCATCTTGGATCATCACATGTTGAGCTTGACATCTCAACACTCCCCTCAAGCCCAACGTCATATCCACTAATCCAAGCATCTTCCGAAACTTCTTCAGCTTCTCTGCTCCAAGTGCTTTAGTGAAAGTATCAGTAACCTGCTCATCTATTCTCACATAGATAAGATCAATATCACCTGCTAATACCTTCTCTTTGATGAAGTGATAATGTACCTCAATATGCTTTGTTCTAGCATGGGAAACAAGATTCGGTGTTAACTGTATGTTGCTAAGATTATCACAATAGATGCTGATAGGCTTTTGCACTTCCACACCTAAATCTGCAAGTAGCATCTCTAGCCATGATGCCTCACATGCTGCCATTGTAGAACCTCTATACTCAACCTCTATACTTGACAAAGCAACAGTGGGTTGCTTCTTACTACATATAATAGCTGCACTCCCAAGTGAGAATAGACAAGCACTAGTAGATCTTCTATCTGGAATGCTACCAGCCCAATCTGCATCGGTGTATCCATGAACCTACAAATCCACACCATCTTCATAAAACAATGCATAATCCAAAGTAGCACTCACATAACATAGAGCACCTCAAAGCATCCAAATGTGGCTTCCTGGGAACCTACATAAATTGACTTTCAAGTCCAACAATGTAGCTTAGATCACGCCTTGTAATTGTGAGATATATCAAGCTTCCCGCAATCTTCCTATACATAGTAGCATTTTCCAATGCTTCACCTGATGTAGTATCCAACTTCAAATTCTGATCTAATGGCATAGAAATTGGCTAACAATCAGCCATACCATACTTTTGGAGCATATTCAAGGCATATTGCCTTTGTGACATCCATATACTTGTCTCTGTATGTATAAACTCAATGCCCAAGAAGTAGAGCAACACACCAAGATCTTTCATGTCAGATTCATGCATAAGGAGTTGCTTTACCTCTTTAATGCTTGCTTCATTGTCACCTCTTGCAATCAAGTCATCAACATAAATAGCCATAATTGTGATGCCATCATCACCTTTCCTTGCATATAATGAATGATCTACATCACACATAGAAAACCCAATGGTTGTTAAGTAATCAGCAATCCTTGCATGCCATGCACGAGGAGTTTGGTTAAGTCCATATAAAGCCTTTTCCAGCTTGCAAACATATTCTGGGTGCTTTAAATCTTCATATCCTTGTGGGTGGTCCATATATACTTCCTCCTATAACTCCCCATGTAGAAAAGCATTCTTCACACCCATATGATGTAAAGTCCATCCTTTTGCTGTAGCCAATGCAACAACGATTCTCACAGTAGACACTTTAGCTACAAGGCTGAAAAATTCCTCATAATCAATGCCATATGTTTGAGCATATCCTTTTGCTACCAATCATGTTTTGTACCTGCTTATGCTACCATTAGCATTGTGCTTTACCTTGTAAACCCACTTGCAACCTATGGGTTTCTTTCCTTGTGGAAATGGAACCAGCTTCCATGTTTCATTTCCATAAAGTGTAGCCATCTCCTCATCCATAGCTTTTTCCCAATCTGCATTTTCAATCGCAGCTTCAAAACAAGAAGGTTCAACATCTTGTATTACCTTGGTCATATAGGCACAATGACAAGCCATATAACTATCATATGTCAATCGTTGCACTAAATTTTGCATCATCCCAGATCTTCTTGGTCCTAGGTCACTTCTCCTTGTATCATCTGCATGTGCCTTTCTTACTCCTGAAGTCTTCACAGAGGGAAATCCAAGTTCCTCATTAAGACTCTTTTCTGAACTGCTTGAATTTCCATCAATTTCTTCAAAACCTACACATGTTTTACTACTAGCAGAAAGTTTTTCTTTACTTATCTTGGATGTATTTGATGAACTTGCTAGACTGAAATTTCCACGTAATCTTCCACTCCATGGATTTGAGTTGGAACTATTGCTTGGTGATGCATCTGGTCCACTCAAAACTTGAGATTCTGCACTTGATTTTTCAGCATTTTCTTTGTCATTTGGTTCAAGATTAAGTCCTTCTTTGGCATCTGCATAGAGGCTTGACATTTCATCAAATACCACATCTTTGCTAACCTTCACATGTCGTGTGAGTGGGTTATAACATTTGTACCCTTTTTGCTCAAGGGAGTATCCAATGAAGTCACTTTTTTTTGCTTTCGAATCAAGCTTCGTCCTCAACTCATCTGGAACATGTACATATGCAATACAGCCAAAAACTTTCAGATGTGATAAGTTTGGCTTTTTACCTGTAAACTTCTCTTCAGGTCTAACTTGATGTACAACAGCAGTGGGAGTTATGTTCATGATGTATACAATAGTATGCATAGCTTCTGCCCAATAACAATGAGGCATATTCTTCTCAGCCATTAAGGCTCTTGCTATTTCTGCAATATGTCTATTTTTACGTTCAACAACGCCATTCTGTTGTGGTGTGTACCTGCATGAAAACTGACGTCGAATTCCATGATGTTTTAGAAAACTGCTGAACTCATTTGACATGTATTCACCTCCTCCATCATATCTTAATGTTTGAATGTACTTCCTTGTCTGCTTTTCCACCATAATTTTAAAATTCTGGAAGTGAGTGAACACCTCGCTCTTCTTTTTCATGAAATATACCCGTACTTTGCGTGTATGGTCATCAATAAATGTAACATAGAACCTGCAACCGCCCATAGATGTGGTCTTTGTTGGACCCCAAACATCTGTATGTACTACTTCTAGTACATTCTCACTAACATGCTTGTCATGTGGAAATGAAGCTCTTGACTGTTTACCAAATTGACATGCTGCACATACCTTTTGCATTTCTGCAACTTTGAAATTTGGTAGTCCATGGAAAATCTCCTTTGATTGCATCAGTTTCAGCCTTTGCAGATTTGCGTGTCCAATTCGTTTGTGCCAGATCTCTATATCAGCAATAACTCCTGCACCTTTTGCAAACATGGCTGCATTCATTTCAGGAATCTTCACATTTAAGGTGAACATCCTACCCACTTTGTTTCCTTTGGCAACTAATCGTCCATCCTGTTTGTACTCCTTTACATATAATCCATTAGCATTGAACCTGACTTGTAATCCCTGGTCAACCATTTGTCCAACAGAAACCAGATTCTTTGTTATATTTGGAACATGCAGCACATCAGCAAGATGTTTTACCTTTCCATCATCCATAGATTGTGCTATGTTTCCTGTATGCTCAATAGGATGTGATGTGTCATCACCTGTTTCAACATATCTAGGAACTGGCAATTTTTGCAAAGTACTAAACCATTCTGCATGACTGGTCATGTGATTTGAAGCACCTGAATCAACATACTAGACATTATCATTCGATTTTGAAACACCAGCAGACATCGTATTCATCATGTGATGTTGAACCATAAACAGCTTCTCAGAATCATCTGCACTTGTGGATGCATAGTTGTTTTGCTGCCTTCTATTATTTTGATTCTTCAACCTGCAATCACGTTCAAAGTGTCCATGTTTACTACAGTTCCAACATCCTTTACTATCATTACCTGAGTCATTTCTTTGGAAATTTCTGCGACCTCTTTGGCTCCCCCTGCCTCGAAACTGTCCTCTTCCTCCTGCATGATTCTGTTGTTGACCTTGGTCTTGGTTATTGTTTCCTCTTCCATTTCCAAAACCTCTACCTCTGCCTCTTCCTCTGCCAGAGTAGAATACCTGCTCAGAACTGGGCTTTTCTTGGGAGTTTGAATCCTCACCAAGATTCTTTTCTTCAATAATCAGCATGGATACCAAATCAACAAAATTCGGAATATTTTTCCTAGTCTGTATAGAAGTTCTGAACTGCTTATATGCAGCTCCTAAACCACGAAGGCACACTTCCACCTTATCATCATCATCTACATTCACGCCAATAGATGCAAGTGACTCACATATGCTTTTGATTTTCAGAGTGTAGTCACTTACCGACATGCTCTTTTTCTCCAATGTATGCAGCTCGTTCTTGAGTTGCAATTTCCGTGCCTTTGTATTGGTCTCGTACAATGTGACCAAACTATTCCAAGCCTCTTTTGGAGTCTTGGCATCCTGTATGTGCCCAATCATGCTATCCTGTATGCTAACAGATAGCCAATACATTACCTTTCGGGCTCCTTGATTGCATTCCTCATATGCTCTTATCTGCTCTGCAGTCCGATTCCGCTCTAGTAATTGCGGAGCATTTTTGTTCTCTCCTTTGATGTACTTCTAGTAGCCTTTTCCCATCAAGAAATTCGTCATTCTGAATCTCCAGGCATGGAAGTTGTTCTTGTCCAGCTTATCACTCATAAGCTGACTCATTCCATCTGCGTTTGCCATTTCTGCAGCAATACACAACACTGCAAACCACTACAAGCAGCACTTCTACTTGAACACTGTCGCACTATGACGTGACAGTTCGATCTCAGAAAAACACAGCTTTCGTGTACCAACAGTACACAGAATTGCTTGAAATTCTCGATCTAGAATATATGAGTGTTGCCAAACACAATGCAAGTTATAGTTTCTGAAACTGACCTGGTTTTTCTACGGGCCCCACCTTGCAGGCTCGAAACAGAGGCCGATTGTGAAATCGCGTTTTCGTAGCAAACGGAGGCCATTTGTGAAATCACGTTTTCTCCACGCCTTGCCACGTAGTCTTCACCATCGCCTTCTCCATGAGCTCTCTACAGCCACGCTGGCTTTGATACCATGTCACGAGGAAGGAGATAAGGAAGAGAGCTCACACACACACTCTCACTCTCAAGGAGAAGCACACACATAGATTGAGGCAAGGAAGAATGATCTTCTTCTTCTTCTTCTTCTATTACGTAAAAGGAATGTACAAGAATGACCTAAAAACAAGAATACAACAAGTGCAATATATAAAGATCAGTACAACAAGGAAGAATGATCACTCCATGGATTTGAGTTGGAACTATTGCTTGGTGATGCATCCGGTCCACTCAAAACTTGAGATTTTGCACTTGATTTTTGAACATTTTCTTTGTCATTTGGTTTAAGATTCACTCCTTCTTTGGAATCTACATAGAAGCTTGACATTTTATGAAATACCACATCTCTGCTTACCTTCACTTATCATGTGAGTGGGTTATAACATTTATACCTCTTTTTCTCAAGGGAGTACCCAAGGAAGATACATTTTTCGACTTTTGGATCAAGCTTTATCCTCAACTCATCTGGAACATGTACATATGCAATAAAACCAAATACTTTCATATGTGATAAGTTTGGCTTTTTACGTGTAAACTTCTCTTCAGGTGTAACTTGATGTGCAACAACAGTCGGAGTTCTGTTCATGATGTATACACCTCTACAGCGCAGATAGGCGTGCAACTCTGTATTATCCCACATATCAAAAGAAAACGATGCTAACTACATATGGAGCGCAACTTCAATTTTAGAACAAAATTTTGAGATTAGGGTAGAGAAACCCTAAAAACAAAATATAAGGTTAACTCACAAAAGATAGTTACCACCACCTTGTAGAAGACTTCTTGCTGCAAGAGAGTAGCCTCTTCTTCACCAAAACTCCACCTCCTCAAGAGTGTGTGAACACTCTCTCTTCAAGAAGACCTTCAAACTCTAGCTTGAGATCTTTGAGTGAGTGAGTGAACAATGAGCCAAGGACCTCTTTATGTAGTTTGTGTATCCATTGAAAAGCATAACTAAAAACTCCTTCGCTAAAACACTACACAATCGCTGTCCTAAAAAGCAATAGCCGCTTAAATCGCGAACGGATTTTATATGGTGTTGAAAAGCAATTTATGAAAAAAAGACTTTGCAAAACTTTGTCGTTTAGTACTACGTCGGATGGGTGTTGAACCCACGTGGGTAGCATGAGAGTGGGTTCTTCTAACCACAGTGCCCATGCCTTTTCCTTGAAGGAGATGTATAAAGAATATAGTGTAGTTCTATAAACGCACCCGCTTGGGTTCCTTTGAGAGGATAGAAAGTCCATACTCTTGGACCTTATGATATTGACTCCAACAATCCCTCCTTCAATGTCATATTGGTACAAGCTTCAGTAACCTGCAAATCTTCCCATGATTGTCTCTAGTCAATGCTTTGGTAAATATATCTGCAACATTCTCACTAGAAGGAACATAAACTAGCTCAATGTGCTTCTTAGCTATCTGCTCTCGAATATAGTGGTAGTGTACCTATATATGTTTTGTCCTTACATGATGCACTGGATTCTTAGCTATAGTTATAGCACTCTGGCTATCTAAAAATATCTGAATGGGTTCATGTACTCTCACATCAAGATAACTGAAAATCTTCTGCAACCAAACTGCATATGCATGTGTATATGTGTGTGTGTACATGTATGTATGTATATGTGTGTATGCATTGTGTGTGTATGTATGTATGCATATGCATGTCAATATGCATATGTGTGTGAATATGTATATGCATATGCATGAATATGCATGTGTGTATGTAATATGTATGTGAGTATGTGTATGCATATGTGTGTGTATGTATGTATGTATATGCATGTGTGTATGTATACATGTGTGTGTAGATGTATGTTAGTATATGTGCATATGCGTGTGTGTGTATGTATATATGCATATGCATGTGAGTATGCATATGTGTGTGTATCAATATGCATATGTGTATGTAATATGTATGTGAGTGTGTATGTACATATGTGAGTGAGTGTGCATATATATGTGAGTGTGTATGTATATGCATATATGAATGCATGCATGCATATTCATGAATATGCATGTGTGTATGTAATATGTATGCGAGTATGTGTATGCATATGTGTGTGTATTTATGCATATGCATGTGTCTATGTATACATGTATGTGTGTGTACATCTATGTATGTATATGTGTGTATGCATATGTGTGTATATTTATGTATGCATATGCATGTGAGTATGCATATGTGTGTGTATGTATATGCATATGCATGAATATGGATGTGTGTATGTAATATGTATGTGAGTATGTCTATGCATGTGTGTGTGTGTATGTATGCATATGCATGTGCATATATATACATGTGTGTGTGTACATGTATGTATGTATATGTGTGTATGCATATGTGTGTGTATGTATGTATGCATATGCATGTGAATATGCATATGTGTGTGTGTGTATGTATGTGCATATGCATATGTGTGTGTACTGTATGTATGTGCATATGTGTGTGTGTATGTATGTGTATGCATATGTGTGTGTATGTATGTATGCATATGCATGTGAGTATGCATATGTGTGTGTGTATGTATGTGTGTATATGTATGTATGCATATGCATGTGTGTATGTAATATGTATGTGAGTATGTGTATGCATATGTGTGTGTATGTATGTATGCATATGCATGTGTGTTATGTATAGGGGTGTGTGTGTGTGTACATGTATGTATGTATATGTGTGTATGCATATGTGTGTATGTATATATGCATATGCATGTGAGTATGCATATGTGTGTGTGTATGTATATGCATGTGTGTATGGTATATGTATGTGAGTGTGTATGTATATATGTGAGTGAGTGTGTATGTATATGTATATATGAATGCATGCATGTATATGCATGAATATGTACATGTGCATGTAATATGTATGTGAGTATGTGTATGCATATGTGTGTGTATGTATGTATGCATATGCATGTGTGTATGTATATGTCTCTGTGTGTGTGTACATGTATGTATGTATATGTTTGCATGCATATGTGTGTGTATGAATGTATGCATATGCATGTGTGTATACGTGTGTATGTATATGCATATGTGTGTGTATGTATGTATGCATATGCATGTGAATATGCATATGTGTGCATGTATGCATATATGAGTATATAATATGTATGTGCGTGTGTACATATATGTGAGTGTGTATGTATATATCTCTCTCTATCTCTCTCCCTCTCTTTGTCTCTCTTTCATCCCTCTCTCTATCTCTCTCATCTCTCTCTTTATCTTTATGTTTCTTTGGATCTCTCTCTTTCTCCCTCTCTCTCTCCCTCTCTCTCTCCCTCTCTCTCTCTCTTTCATCTCTCTCTATCTTTTTCACTATATGTCAATAAACAACAAAAAGATCACTTACATCGATGTAATTCTTTGGAGCATTGTCATCAAAGTCCACTTAACATTGTCCTTTGTTGAATTGCAAATAACCAATGCCAAAAATCTCTTGCAAAACTAAGGAGAAGAGAAATTAAAAAAGAAAGAACACAAAGAAAGAGAAAGGGTGCTAGAGTATGTGCAATACTTACCAAAATTCAAGATCTAGAGAAAGAGAGAGGTGTGTTTGTGTGTAGAGAGAGAGAGAGAGAGAAGTGTACACAATATGCTCACAATGTAGTTCGCACGTGAAAACTCGGTAGTAGCAGAAGTGAGTTCAAAAGATGAGCAAATGTCGATTTTTTTCTCTCGAGTCCACATAAAAGATCGTTGATATGATCATTGGTACAAGCATCCGTATGAGCATCGATATGAGTGGCGGTATTTCTAAACAACTACTGGTGCCCATACCAACGCTTATACCAATGCCTATACCAGTGCCCACTATTTTTTGATGCATATACTGGCTATTTATTTTTAACAGCTATACCAATGACCAAATGACTATTGGTATGGCCTCCGTGCTTTTTTCAACCATTTTCAACGGTCATACTAACGTTGAAGGATGACGTCAGTATCCACAACATCGATATGCCCCTGATATGTTGTAGTGAGAAAGAAATTGATGATTCATAGTGCATATCCCCACACTGACACTACATATTTTTGGTCATTTTTGAATTATTATAATTGACATATCCACACAATGACACTAGTTTTTTTCAAATGGTTTCCTTAACTCGTTCCAAATAGGTCAAAGCCGCTGTGCTATCCACTCTAGTTTGAGTGTCAAAACTACCCTTTTTCTTGTATCTATCCATAAAGGAAATTGTATCACCCATTGGTGAGCTTAGGCCTCAAGACAATACATCGAGAGTCTCATTAATGAAAGTGCAAAACAATCATTCAATGCAAGATGGCACCCGCACATTTGTGTCAAAGAAAATCTAAACAAGGAGCTCCCCTCCTAAATTTGCATAGATATCGGGCAAGAGAAAACCGTGTAGTAGGAGATTATGTACAAGAACTTGCAGGATGTTTTTTTCATTGTGGATTGTAAGGCCATAGAATTAAGGTTTGTCCTCTAAGATAGAAATCCATTAAGTACAAGAAAAATCAAGAAAAAGACAATGTAACAGAGAACAAAGAAGCTTTAGTGGCTCACAGCATGAAGGAAACACAAGTCATGGAGACGAAACCTACAAGCTTCACAAAAGTGAGATAAGAAGGAGAAGAAGCCCTAAGGGGACTAATGAGAGGAGTCCTGCTTGCATGGCTCCAGAATAAATATTTTTTTGCAATTTGGGGAAGGTGATCAATGATCTAGATTACCCAGGAGGAATGAATCACTATGACGATCACAATGATATAATCAAGAAGGATACACCACTAGCAAAGAGGATGGATTCAGCATGAACAATGAAGATAACCATGATAGCAAAAGCTCCATCATTGGCTCAACAATTCCCAAAAGGATACTCAACTCATTTCCAAACAAGACTTTTTACAAAGTAAAACAACCGTTTGTGATACCATGAAGAAGCCCCCTTAAGGGTAAACTCCTATGTTAGGACCCTTACACCTTGAAGAAAAAAGATGATGAAAAAACAAGAAAAGGAGGGACAAGGCCCCTCCCCGCAAAGAACTTAACCTTCGATAATGATCATCATTTCTTTCAATGTTAGAGGCTTTTTTTGACCCCTCAAGAGCGGCCATTATTGGTAAATAGATCCACAACAAAAGCCTAACTTCGAACTTCATCTGTCTTTAAGAGATCAAAATTGATGGGGAGGACCTTCTAAAGAGACTGAAATGTATTTCGGCATCCATATCTTGATCTCCACTGTGCACCCTAGGTGAAGTGGCAATTCAAAATCGACATTAATAATAGTTGGTATGATAGACTTGTGGACACCCAAGTAGATCTATACCATCGTTGGACGAATGCATCCCTTGGGGGTCCTCTACACCACCATTGTCTCCTTGTATGCTCCCAATTTTGATTATGAAAGGATTGCCACTAGACAACCTTTGGAATCGCTGTCTCACAAAATCCTTCTTTGTGTGGACTTAAATATGATGGAGGCTCTTTCTTATAGATGGGGGAATAGAGGAAGAGTTATTGATGGTCATGAGAAGGATATCTAAGACCAAATCAAGCTCCACCTTGATTTGATGGAGATCAAAGACAAGGCTGGTTTCTCTTGGTCAAGCCTCCAATCTAGAGTCCACTTCAGGAAAGCTAGACTTGATTAGAGCTATATTTCATAGAAGACAATCAGTTAAGTGCGACCCTCCATCCCTCTCCCAATGTATGGAGCTAGTTTTATCTAATCACTACCCAATTTTGCTTTCCTTCAAGCTGGTCACCTATCTCAATAAAGCCCCTTGGTTTCATGCCAATTTGACAACCTTATCTTTCAACTCGATCCAAGAGGAGATTACTATTGCTTGGAACTAGGCCTCTACCACCCCTCGATCACCAACAAAGTGTTGGAGGATTACATCATTAAGACATAATGTATCTTGGTCAAGACTTAGAAGAATCTTCAAAACATTCGTCACATTGGAAGGGAAAATGTTTATCAAAGGATGAGGTGTCTTGAGGAAGAAGTAAACTTAGGCCACTTTCAATACCATATACGGCTCCAAAAATTCAAATGCTTGCTGAGATATGAAGAAGAATTTCAAAGAAAGAATCTACATGTATACTTTAAAGATTTGTGGGTGTGGAGGGCAAAGAAACCTACTAAAGAGATGTGTGATCTCCTCAATGTTGGGAAAGATGGATGGACACTCCAAGTGATGAGTAGGTACTGCCAAATCCTGCTTAGTACTAGCACCTTCTAGCTTCAGAGTTGATATGTGGACCCTCTTAGCTTTCCAATGACACCATAAAAGTTCCTATGTACTTTGGAAATGATTTATGAAAATATTAAATCAAAATAGACTACTTCTAAATAGAAGAATCCAAGAAAACCTTCTATTTTGGATCATACACCTGCTGCTTGTAATGCTCAGTGCTAGCAGTACAATAGGAATTGGAAAAATTCCTTTTAGAGGTATCTAATTAACTTAGTAAGCTAATGTTTCCAAGTCGAGTCACTTGAAATGATCCACTATACACAGAGAAATCAATTTAGAAAACTAATCATTACCCCGATTTTTTAGGACCTCTGCAGAGTTTGACCAGCGAGTGCTTCAACACACTTTTCTCCGAATTGACTGAATGGATTTGCTTCAAACTTTGTCAGCATGTAGATAACTTGTATTTGATTCCAACAAGCTATAGAGCATTGAATTTGGTGGAGAATTGAGTGAGATATGAGCAACACAATTTGATAGTGAGAAATTACTATAACAAAGATATCATAGATGAACAATGTAGGTATAATGTATTAATGAACAATGTTGTACAAGATCATAGGCTTGGTATTCATAACCTTATGATAGAGATTATTGTAGGCTAAAATGTAGGCCTTACACATAAACAAAATGGAAATGGAGAGCTCGGGAAATGATCACTCTAACTCCAGCTTTTTCAAGTGAGTTTATATAAGTTTTCCATTCAAAGTTGAATTTGAATTCAACTTTTGGCTCTCTCTAAAAGTGAACCTTCATTCTAGGAGATATTTCCTCAATGTAGTTGTTACTTTCTTAACTAACAAGTCCATGACTTTTTGGGTAGGTGATACAAATATTCTCAAGTAAAAAAGAGATGACTTTTACAAAGGTAAAGAGGTAAATCTCCACTAGCAATGGTTCTCACGTAACTTCACATCTTTATGAACCTCAAGCAAAATGTGTGGGCTTGGACTTTGCACCAACAGTTCCCCATCAAGCCAAACATTTTGGCTTGGTCTTCATCTTTAATCGTCATGAATATCCTCTAATCCAATCATTGATTTGAACCTGCAAAGTTTTGTACCATCTAATGCTTTAGTCAGCAAATCTGCACATTGCATATTAGTTGATACATATGCCAGTTGAATATCCTTGCTTAATAGCTTCTCTCTCACATAATGATAGTGGAGCTCTATATGCTTGGTCCTAGCATGATAAATAGGATTAGCTGCAAGGTGTAATGAGCTTGTATTATCTCCAAAGATCATTGGAGATGTAGTATGCAAGCCCAATTCTGTATACAACAATCTGATCCATATGGCCTCTTGAGTAGCATTGGCCAATCCTCTATACTCTGCCTTTGTAGAATATAAAGCAATAGTAGGTTGCTTCTTTCAAGACCATGATATTGGCTTATCACCTGCAAATGAAAGGTATCCTGAGGTACTCCTCCTATCATCTTTGCATCTTGCCCAATCTGCATCTGAATAAATTTTAATGTCCAAGTCTGATGTATAAGGGAAATACAAACCATGATGTTGAGTACCCTTAAGGTACTTCAAGATCCTTTTGGCACCCTCCAAGTGAGGTGCCCTAGGCTTGTGCATAAATTGACTTAACATACTTACTCCATAAGCAATGTCTATCCTTGTCAAGGTAGCATAATTCAAGCTTCCCACTATGATTTGATAACTTGTAATGTCCTCACGTACATCCCCTTCATGAGCACTTAATTTTAGGTTTACCTCCATTGGAATACTTGCAACTTTGGCATCCTGCAAATGAAACTTCTTCAACATATTCTGTATATACTTTCTCTGAGTAATGTAAATTCCAGAGTTAGTATAGACTAACTCAAGTCCAAGAAAATATTTTAGTGATCCAAGGTCACTAATTTTGAACTCCTTCATCATTTGATTCTTGATCTATTTGATGCCATTAGCATCATTACTTGTAAGTATGATATCATGAACATATACACATAGGTATATTACCTCTGAATCACTTCTCTTGATGAATAGAGAAGTATCTACTTTACTCATGACAAAACCTTGGTCCTGAAGATATGTGGTCAACCTATGGTTCCATGCCCTAGGTGCCTGCTTCAATCCATAAAGAGATTTATTCAATTTGCATACATATGTTACCTTGTTTGGATCCTCATAGCCAAGAGGTTGTGACATGTACACCTCCTCTGAAATCTAGCAATTTAGAAATGCATTTTTACATACAAATGATACATGTTCCAATTCTTTGATGCAGCCACACTTACCAAGACCCTGATGGTTGGCATTTTGGCCATAGGTAAGAAGGTTTCCTCATAGTCAATGCCTTGGGTTTGTGCAAAACCCTTGGCCACAAGTATATATTTGTACCTGCTTATTGACCCATCCAATTTTTTTTTAATCTTATAGATCCATCTAGAGCCAATTATCTTCATAGATTCCTTCTTTGGTACTAGTTCCCAAGTATCATTCTCTTTAAGTGCTTCAATCTCCTCATCCGTAGCTTCCTTCCATTATGTCTTGGTCTTAGCTTCTTCAAATGATGTTGGTTCTTCAATTGATAAATATTTTGCAATATAAACAGAGTGCTTAGTAACAAGAGAAGTGTCATACCCATATCTGATTGGCTTCTTCTCTCCCTTTGTGATCTTCTGGTTGCTTGATTAGATGATATAGGTATATCTTCCAATTTCTTCATCTTGAGTTTGCCTTTGGACTTCCATGCCTTGAACTCTTCAAGGTTGATGATGTCCTCATCATCTGAATTGGTGTCTTCATTTTGAGTAGGCTCCTCCTTAGTAAGGCTTGGAAACTTCTCTTCCAAGTCATAAGGTAGTTTTACCTTCCTACATTCACTATCAAACCAAGAGTCATTTTCATCAAAGACAACATCTCTACTAACCATGAATCCCTTGTTTGAAGGATTGTAGAACCTGTAACCTTTCTGATTTAGATCATATCCAATGAAGATGCACTTCTCTGCCTTAGGGTCTAGCTTACCTCTTATCTGAGAGGGGATATGCACATATGCTACACATCCAAAGATCCTGAAATGATCAAGTGAAGGTCTTCTACCATGCCATGCTTCATAAGGGGTCATCCCATCAAGAGATTTGGATGGCAACCTATTTACCAAATAAGTGGCAATAGATACACTCTGTGCCCACAAATAGTTAGGTAATTTTTTCTCATTTAGCATTGACCTAGTTGTCTCAACAATCAATCTATTTCTTCTTTCTGCTACCCCATTCTGCTTAGGAGTATACCTTGTGGTAATTTCTCTCTTAATTCCTCTGTCTTGCAAGAATGCATCAAAATCATTCGAGAAGTACTCACCTCCTCCATCTGAACTTATCCTTTTTCGATTTCTCCCTATTTGATTCTCAACAAGTGCAAGATACTTTTTAAAGCAACTAAATACTTCATTTTTGTGCTTCGTAAAGTACAATACAGTCCAGCTACTATAATCATCAATGAAAGATATATAATACCTTGATCCAAAGATTGAGGGATCCTTGCTTGGTCCCCATACATCTGTATGAACAAGTTCTAGGTGGTCCTCATGCATGTAGCCTTTCCTTGAGAAGGGTAACCTGTGAGATTTTCCAAACTGACAAGCACCACATTTATAAATCATGTGTTGCTTGGATACATTAGGTATCCCATGCACACATTGATCTCTGCATGTTTGTTTCAAGGTTCTTTCACCTACATGTCCCAATCGTTTGTGCCAAATTTCAAGCTCTGATAATGTTTGATCTTTATAACTATAAAGTGAAATGTTCCTTGTATCCTCAAGTTCAAAAGTGAAAAGTCTACCTGTCTTTTCTCCTTTGGCAATTCTCTTGAACCCATGCTTGGGATCCTCCACAAATGCTCCATATTGGTTGAATCTAACGTGCAAACCCTTTTCCACAATTTGTCCAACACTCATCAAATTCTTGGTAATAGTTGGTACATATAGAACCCTACTCAACAGATTTTTGTTCCCATCAGAGGTCTTAACATTTCCAACTTTAATCACTGAGTGTTTGGTGTCATCACCTGTTTGTACCTGATGCTTACCCTTTGGTTCCTCAAGGTTAGAGAGAAGGGCTACATTGCTTGCCACATGATTTGAGCATCCTGAGTCAATGTAGAAGAGATGGTCATCATTTATACCTGGTTTTGAAGTCATGTTCATAATTAGAAAAGAATCTTCTTGTTCCTCTGTGTAGTTTTTGTAATCCTTTCTAGATTTGTATCCTCCTTGGTAGTTGCTATTGTAGTTGTTGTTGTAGTTGTTGTTGTAGTTGTTGTTGTATCCTTGGTGGTGATTGAATCTCCCTCTTGATTGTGTGTATCCACCTCTTTGATAACCTCTACCTCTCTGGTTCTTGAAGTTCCTAAAACACTCATCTGTAGTATGATTTGATAAATCACAAATATTGCATGATGAGGAGTTATAAGGTCTCCCCCTACCTTGCTTACCTTCTCTGCCCTTTCCTCTTGATGATCTACCTCTCCCTGCATAGTTGGCTTGGGAGGTAGTTCCTTCATCTTCTACCTTCTTGTTCTTGCCTTTCTCTTTAGACTTATTCTTATCAGTGTATAGGGAAAAAGAGCTATTACCTCTTGATGAGTCTCCATTCTCGTTGAGCTTGGCTTCATGGGTGAATAGTTGCCCCATGAGTGTGGTAAGGTCTAGAATCTACATGTCCATGTACAAGTCAATGGTAGTTGTGAAGCTCTCTCATTTGTCATCTGCTTTAATACCATTGATAACTTGCCTTACAATCACTCCTCTTCAATTTCTTCTCCTATGCTTGCCAATTGATCTGCTACATCTTTAACTTTGGTCACATACTCTGAGATAGCTTGCTTAGGTTGCTTTCTTTGAGTTGTGAATTCAATCCACAATTGATTCTTCCTGACCCTTGTGTTGGAAGAGAAATAAGAAGGCAATGTTTCCCAAGTCTCTTGGGATGTCTTATAGTTCCTAATATGTGGAAGAAGAAAATCAGACATTGAGTTAAGTAATTAAGACCTTGCTAATGCATCCTTGGCACACCATGTGTTGATTCTTTCATGTTCTTTTCTTGTAGGTTGTCCTTTGCTTCTAAATATGGGCGCTCCTTCCTTGTAAGTATGGCTTCATCCTTAGAGACCATGCTTGATAGTTGTTCCTCTCCAATTTATCAATGAAAGAAGGAAAACCATCTCCCATTTTACCTTAGATTTGCTCTGATACCATTGTTGGGAAAGATGGATGGACACTCCAAGTGATGAATAGGTACATGCCAAATCTTGCTTAGTACCAGCCCCTTCTAGCTTCAGAGTTGATATGTGGACCCTCTTAGCTTTCCAATGACACCATAAAAGTGCCCATGTACTTTGGAAATTATGTATGAAAAGATTGAATCAAAACAGACTACTTCTAAATAGAAGAATCCAAGAAAATTTTCTATTTTGGATCATACACTTGCTGCTTGTAATGCTCAGTGCTACCAGTATAGTAGGAATTGGAAAAATTCCTTTTATAGGTATCTAATTAGCTTGCTAAGCTAATGATTCCAAGTGGAATCATTAATAACGTAGCATATAAAATATTTTCTCATCAAATGACCTTTTCTTAGCATAGAAAAATAGTAGCACTGTTTAACTTGAAGAATCCACTTAGAAATTTGACTCATAAGGTTGTGAAAAAAAATATCTCTAGCTTTAAGAATCTTAAATAGTATTTTGATAATAAAAAATGATTCATATTCATACCATCACTTTCCAAAATAATTCATAGATGATAAAACTATCATGGCACATATGAGATTAATTTTCTGCATAAACTTAGTGAAAATCATTACAAATGTCTAACTATGGATAGAAAAGTGTTGATGTATATAATAAGAGAATTTATTGCATTTACAACAATGAAAATTGCGAGATCATGATTTTAATTAAAAATAATTAACTGACATCACTATAATCTCTGTGCGAATATTGAACTTAGCACCATAAAATTAGTGAATAAATCTTAATTTTCCTATCCTTTAATGAAAACTATATTTCTCTAGAAATATTCAACCCTTATGCTAACATGTTGCATAGTTACATTTATAAATGGTTCCTTTTAGTAATCTAAAAATTCATCACATAATGTCTCTTCTTCAAGACACTAAAATGTCCAAGTACAACACTAGTGCTAATCTACATGATTTAATGTCTGAATCTAATCCATTGTTTTTTCTTGATTTTAGAAACTTATCCACAATGAAGAGACCAAGTCCATGCCTGTATGATTGACCGCAAAAGGGGAGAACAAGAGAGAGAGAGTAAAGCTTGACCTTTCCAACTAGGAAAACCCACAAAAGTAAGTGCAATTTTTTTCTAAAAATAATACAAGATTCAATAAACTTTTTGGTTTCCAACTTATTGGCCAAAAACTTCATGTACAAAATGACAAGCCCACCTGAGTCTTTTCTAATAACACAAATAGACCATTTCATTTTGTGTAGACCTCTCCTATTGGTGTTGGACTTAGATGTCTGTGAAAGCATGCAAACAGGACAAGGAAGAAGGAGATGCTTGGCACACAACACAAAATACTGAATGTATTACCACTAGAATGTACAAAGATAAGTGATCCATTAGGGCAATAGGTGTATATATGAGACGAGGGAGAAAAACTTCCTAAAGAGGGTTAAAAGTGCCCCAACGGTCCTAGTGTGCTCACACATATCACTACCTAAATATATCAATAAATCCCCCCTAGGAGTGATGCGGTGAACAAGGAGATACACTCATGTATAAGGAAGTGTCAAGCTATGTGGAATCAATCCATAGAAGGAATTTAGCCCAAAGCTTTGCAAAAAGCTTCAAACTTCTCCCTATGTAGAGCCTTCGTGAAAACGTCTGCAATGTTCTTCAGCGTGGGCACATATGCCAAGCTGACCTTGTCCAATGGAGAAACTCTCCCTAACATAATGATAATCCACCTCAATGTGCTTAGTGCAAGCATGAAATAGTGGGTTCCTTCGATTTCCAATGCGCTCAAATTGTTAGTGAAGATGGTGGCGGCAGAAGACTAACCAACACCCAAATCAGCCATAAGGCATTAGAGCCACATACACTCAACAATCGATGTGACAGCTGCCCTATGCTTAGCCTCACAACTCAAAGTGGCCACAATAGGCGACTTCTTGCTCAACCAAGATATAGATGAGCTACCAAGAATGAAGCTCCCACTAGTGGACACAGGAGTGTCATAGCAACCAACCCAATCAAAAGTCATAAAAAGCATGTAAATCTGACAGTAGTGACCCCCCTTGGGATAAAACAGTCTAAGTAGCCAAGTACCACTCAATTAACAAAAGATGTGCTTAGCCAATTGCCAATGCTTGACACCTGGGCAATGCATAAACCTGCTCATCTATGAGACACCAAACTGAATATCTATCCAAGTAATGCATAAGTAAATCAAGTATGCAACACTCTGTTAATAGAGAAAACATCAAATGCATCTCCAACATCATGAAGACTCAATCATAAGCGTGTCTCCATAGGAGTGGGAATAGGTTTATAGTCTTCAAGGCCAAAATGCTGCAATAATGTGTCAATATATTTTGTTTTGACACAAAGTCATTCCACCATCAACTTGCATAAAGTAAATGCCCAAGTAATGATGCAAATGCCCCAAATGAGACATCTCAAATGAGGTATACAAATCAGCCTTAAAATTAGCAATATACTTTTCATGAGAAACAATGCATGTCATCATCATACACAACAATGATTATAAACACATCATTAGCACGCTTAACATATGAAGAGCCTTGAGTTCGACTGTTCTCTAAACCTTGTGCAATCAGATAGGCATGTATCTTTTCTGACCAAGCATGTGGTGCTTGCTTTAAACCATATAATGCATTCTTCAACCTACACACTTGGTTTCCATGCCTTTTATGCACAGTCATGGGGCTAAAAAATATACACTTCTTCATGCAAGTCACCATTTAGAAATGTAGTTTTAATGTCCACCTGATGTTCATTCCAACCATGATGACCTGCAAGTGCACAGATGCTATGTACAATAGTCATGCGGCATGTAGGAGCAAATGTTTCATCAAAATGAATGCTTCTTTCCTATGCAGAACCCTTTGCAACAAGCCTAGACTTATCCCTGTAAACTATTCCATCAGGCTTATAGTTCAGCTTGTATACCCACAATGCCAATGACCTTCTTGCCACGAGGCAAATCACATAAAGTCTAGGTACCATTTTTCATGTTAGCATCATATTTTTATTGCATAAGAACCATCCAATTTTCATAATTTTGTGCTTCATCAAATTAAGTAGGCTCATTCTTATCATAGAGACTAGGGGAGCCATAGCATAGCAATCTGATGCAAAAGAGGCACTATGAGAGCCTGAACGAGTAGGGTATGATAGAGGTGCATCTGATTGTGGTCACACAAAGTCTGCACCAACCACTTTGGCATAGTTCTTGCCTCCTCAATATCAACTCTCTCATCAACAAGTGCACCATGTAGATCTACATAAAAAGGGAATGATCTACATCATCACATGAAACCTGCAAAGGCTGAGAAGTTTCCTTATTAGGACCAACAGTAGACTTTCCACTTATAAAAAGAGGCAGGAAAGTATCACACATGTCTTTGGAGCTAACAGATGTCTCCTTCGTACATAAAAGTAAAGGCAGAATGGCATCTTTGACAAAAACAACATCACGGCTAACCAAAATGCATTTATTCTATGGGTGTACAGAGGATATCCTTCACTTTCAGAATTGTACCCAACGAAAATACATTTTAATGCTTTATCATCCAATTTTGTGCGATGTTTTTCAGGCACTTATGCATATACTAGACAGTCGAAAACATGCAGGTAAGCAACAAATGGCTTACAACAATGGCAAGCCTCATATGGAGTGATAGATTCCAATGCTTTAGTGGGACATCTGTTAATACATTTTCTGTACACATAACAACCTCAAGCCGGAAACTATGTGGTAAAGCTTGACTCTTGACCATACACATCACCATCTCAATGAGTGGCATGTTCTTCCATTCAGAAACTCCATTTTGTTGAGGTGAATATGGCACTATACACTGATGTTTTATCCCATGTTTAGCCAGAAATGCATTAAAGTCAGAAGACATATACCCCCCCTGCCCGAATCAGAATGGAGGGTGCCCATTTTACATACTAACAGATTTTCAGCCAAAACCAAAAACTATTTGAAGTACATAAACGCTTTAGACTTTTCTTTCAATGGATATACCCATGCATGCCTGGAAAAATCATCAATGAAAGTCACGAAGTAAAGATAGTTTCCAAAAGAAGGTGTCTGCATAGGACCACATACATCACTATGTACAAGGTACTATTTTTTAGTAGGTCGAATTGAACCATCTTTTGGGAAGGATGAATGCTGCATTTTTTCCAAAATATAGCCTTCACAAACAAGTGTACTGGGTGCCTCAAGTTTGGGCAAAGAGGACACCATTTTAGATTTCTGCAAGGGTAGCAAACTAGCAAACTTCAGATGACCAAAGCGTGCATGCCAAAGCTTTGCATCTCACATAGCCTCAGAATCATGCACTACACATGCTCAATCATTCACAAATGTTTCATGATCTATGAGCTTATATAGTTGTTGACATAAAATGCTAGAAGCAATAATCACATCGCCATTTGATAGATCATGAACTGTACATCTATCATCAACAAATTTCACTACCAAGCCAATCTTGGCTAAAGCTAAAATTATGAATAGATTCTTCTTGATCCCTAGCACAAATAGAGAATCCTACAATGTGAAAGAACTACCATCAACAGTAGTCATAATGATCTTACCAACTCCCATGACAGGATAAGAGGAGTTGTTGTCACATGTGATAGTATTCCCTGTAGGGGCAGGCTCGAGTGAAGTGAAGAAATTGCAATGAGAAGTAATATGTTTGGTTGCCCCACTATCAAAGTACCAAACATCTGAGTCTACTACAGACATACACTATTCAGGAGAGGATGGCTCAAAACTACAAACAGTAGTAAACACCCATTCTTCATTCTGCACTAGATTAGGAGACTATGTTTTTAGTGTAGAGGCCTCTGCAAGAACCATTCCAACATCTTTTTTCTTTGCCTCTTTTGCAGCCAGTTTTGGACAATTATTTATAACATGAGCATTTTCTTTATAGTACTTTCAAAACAATTTTCGCTTTTCTGTTTTCTTCTCTTCTCTGTCTTCCTTCTTTGATTGTGCAGAATTGGTAGATTTTTGCTTACTAATAGAAGACCTCCATTTACCTTTACCCTTCTAACTAGCCAAGAAAGCTTGATCTGCAACATGCATAATCACTACTAAAAATAGGGGAGTGTAGTGATTCCCCCCATTGAAAAAAAGCGGGTTTCATTGCTTATGCAATGAAAGCATTGCATAAGCGACGAAACTCTTTAAAAACAAAAGGATGAATCATTGCATAAGACATGCAAAGCATCGCTTATGCGACGCTCAATTCGACTGTCGCAAACAACATCACTATCTAGCTATGATCCTACCGACATTGGAAAACTGCATGCGATGTTGGAGCATCACATAAGCGATGTCCTAAGATTTCAGAGTGTTGCATTAGCCACGCTCTGGAATGTTAATTTTTTTTTTTGATTTCTCCTAGCACATTTGTGCTCAGATTGAGATGTGTGAGAGAGAGAAAGAGAGAGAGAGAGAGAGAGAGAGAGAGAGAGAGAGAGAGAGAGAGAGAGAGAGAGAGAGAGAGAGAGAGAGAGAGCATGCACACACAACCTCCCAATTAGTGATGGTCAAGGAAGCACAAAGGTATGCTCACACACACACATACACACACATATTTACACACACATGTACACATGCATACACACACATATACACACACATACACACACACATACACACATAGACACACACATATAGACACACACACACATACACATACACATACACACATAGACACATACACACACATACACACACATATACACACACATATACACACACATACACATACACATGCGTAAACACACATATATATGCACATAGAAACATACACACACATTTACACACACACACACATACACACCTAGACACATAGACACACACACACACATAGACATAGACATACACACATAGAAACACACACACACATAGACACACACATACACACATAGACACACACACACACATAGACACACACATAGACACACACATAGACACACACATAGACACACACACACATACACACATAGACACACAGGCACATACACACACATATTCACATAGATTTACACACACACGTACACATGCATACACACAAACATATACACAGATATATGCACATAGACACACACACACACACACATCCACATAGACACACACACATACACACACATACACATATAGGCACACATACATACACACATAGACACACACACACACACATACAGATACATACACATACACACACACATACACAGATTTACACACACATACATATACATATACACACACATATATATGCACATAGACACATACACACACTCATACACACACACATACACACATACACACATACACACATATTTACACACACATATACACATAGACACATAGACACATAGACACACACACACACACATATACACACACATACACACATAGACACACACACACACACATAGACACACACATACACACATAGACACACACACACACACATAGACACACACATAGACACACACACATATACACACATAGACACACACACACATACACACACATGCACACACATGTTCACAGAAATTTACACACACATGTACACATGCATACACACACATATACACACATATATGCACATAGACACACACACACACATATACACATAGACACACACACATATACACACATACTGTAAAAAGTCGAGAATGACATGTCTGGGACTCACCTCTCAGCCTATTTATAGAACTCGCCTAGTCACCATCTAGAGTTCTCTCTAAGGTCCCTCTACTCATCTGGCCATCGTGTGTAGGTACTTCGCATGAACTCTTTGGCTTTTGGCCTTGGCTATCCCCCAAGCAAGGAACTTCTCGTTCTAGAAGCATGTACATCTCTGGAATATAACACTCTCTCCCCCTTCTAAAGATCATTGTCCTCAATGATATAGAAGGAGTTATAAACCTAAGAATCAGAATCTATGATTCTAAATAATAAGAGTAGAGTGTGGTAGGTGTGTGAAATACTAGATGTTCAAAAAGCAGACAACTAGTCTTCGTGCTTCCTATCTAGCATTTCCACCAATCAATAGTAGTCCTTGCCTAGGGCAAACTATAGGAATCCCTCTGAGGCCCAATGAGTCCATATGTGCATATCATAAGTACTTAGAATATCCTCAAACTCCCTATGCCTAGACCTTGACCAGTAACTTTTTTGATGGCTTTTCACCTATAGAGACTTTGGAAACTTGCCCTTGTCTCCCTGGAATACCCATTGACAGATTGTCATATGGTATAATTGTGAAAAATCATTTACTCCACTAGAGTAATGAAAACTATGATGCTAATCCCAAACCATGTGATTATGTTCCAATCTTTGTGGAAAAATACTAAAGATAAATGGAAGTCTTTTCCAAATAGTTTTTTATTTCTAAGCTCAAGTAAATCTGCTTGATTTTCTATCTTTACACTTGAGTAAATCTACTTGATTTGCCTACTGTAATGAAAATGAAACTCAAGGAAGTCTCAACATGATCCAAACTATGAATCCAAGATGACAATATGTCAATGATCCAGACTATGGACGAAGATATCAATATGTCAATGATCCAAACTATGGACCAAGATCTCAATCTGTCACATCCAAACTATGGACTAAGATCTCAATCAGTCCCAGATATAATGAGAACCATAATGTAAGTCCACTAAATACACTTAAAAATGGTAAGTAGATGTGTGTACACTCATAGCCCACTAGGCTAAGCATCAAGCTCACCTCATACACACTATGTATAAACCATGGCCTATTCTCAGGCATATCAAATAAAGTAGTACATACTCTATCAATTTCTTCTTAATGCAATTGCCTATTCACAGTTCTTATGTGCAAACCTTGCCTTTGTGCTTCTAGGCTACTTGCCTGTGGACTTGCCTTGTTTGCGATCACATACAGAGTGACTGCCTCAACTACCCCTCTGTTGTCCAATAATAAGAAGATCATATGAATGAGCTCCAAATCATATCAAAAATATAATCTCAGAGACTTCTCTCCCATACCATCTATCCTACACCTAGGTAGAATACAAAGTTTGATGTCCCATACCACCAAACTTTATACCCCACATAGATGCGTGTATGAGATTAAAGTCGAACACTTCTCTAAAAATTACAAGAATAGACCGGTGAGTACTCACAACCATAAATAATAATAATAAAATCATGAAGTGCTCCTGAAGTGTTTCCTTCCCTCGATGGAAAGAACAGAGTCATTCCTATGACTCTATAACTCATAACTATCTGTAACATCACCTCATCTTGAGTTGAGAAATGAGAAATTATATGATAAATCAACTCAACTAGAGTTGTGATGCGGTTTGCATCAAATATCAACTCATGCAAGTTGAATCAAATATTATCTCACAATAAATTGGAATTTATACAACTTTTATGAATCCAATTATATGAAATGAGAACAACTAGGAAAGTTCTCGTGTTCCATGCTCTCGTGGCATTATATATATTTTTGAAAATTTTGATAGAGTCTTCTCTGTCCTACTGAGAAAGGTCACCGAAAACCCATGATCAATAAACAAGTATCTAGGGCATAGCTAGCCCACATTGATCAAACCATCTCAAAAAAGTATCATTAAAAACCAATGGAAAATCTTTTCCTTTCAACAACATCTCCTACATAAACAAATTTCAATAGCAACAGATTAAAGCTTAATTTTAACTAATTTTTACTCATCCAAAATCTATGGATTTTTCATCCTTTTGAAGCTTTTCTCAAGCTTTCATTAGGCATAAAAATAACTTGATTTGGATATTTTCTCAGAGTTTTATAACCCTTTTACTAGAAGGGTCGAACACTTGATGACCAACTCTGGAAATGTATAGGGTCATCTTGTTGAAGCTCTTAGACTGATACAAAAAACTCCAAATTCCATGTTCTTTGGTTTATAAATCTAGATCAACGTATCTAGTTTGGTCTCACAAAAGTTCAATTCAAAATGCAATCAAATACGCATTCAAAAGTATAATTCTATCTCTGCTACACCTATACTAAGGTGAACCTAGAAACAATGTTGCTGCACTTGTATAGTATCTTCTAGCTCTGAAGATACTTTGCAAATCCTTGACATTTGGATATAACATAGGGTCTATAATGAAGTAGCGTCTCCAATAGAAATTTTTGAAATTGGAGTTTCCAATATGAAAATATCATATGCTCATCAAACACATGTACCACTCTTTGGAAAATCCTCGCCAGAGATTGGTATGAGAAGAATAGATCATTTGACCTATCAAATGATGTCCAATTTCTTTCGAGTTGTAATAGCATAGCTACTAGTATCTACTTTTATTTGTATACGTTTCATAGTATTTGGACATTTGGATCTTTCACAATGACCAAAATACTAAGACTCTATACTTGCATAATTTTAACATTTTGTAGGGGCTAACTTTTACGCGTTTCTTTATATCTCCTAAATCGAGAATCATTTCATCTTGAAATTTTATACACACCTTTTGGAGGTAGGTAGCTAATGCTAGAAACAAAAATCATACAATTTGAGTAAACGAGCTAAGAGAACCAAGCACCTCGAGGTGACATGGTCTCTGGTCATTTCCTAAATTGTAGAGGCTGCACTTTGATGTGCAGAGATTCTTTGACCTATCCAATGATCTCTAAAAATAATGAAACTTGTTATGCACAAAATGCATCTACGAAGCTTTTATTTCCAATAAAAAGCATTCCATTTGGATCTACCACTTGAGAGCAATGCCCTTTGTACCAGTCCTATCTCACTTGTTTTAGGCCTCTACCTCTACTAGCAGCACTTTTAGTGCAGAGGTCATTTGACCTATCGAGAAGTTTCTAAATGACTTGAAACTTGGTCAGCTCAAATATAAATGGAGGAGCTACGTGCTCTAAAACTTTCAATAAATTTGGGCATTCCCTCAAAGAGTAGCATCCAAATCTCTATGAGGCTGCTACCTCACTAACTATTTGCTCAATCATTTTTTTAAATCTAAAAATGACGAGACATGTTAATCCTTATGATTAAAGAAACTCATTCATTATCTTGGATGAATTATTACATGTATATATATCCATGCATATAATGATCGTCTATATCAATGCAAATCAACTATCCATCACAAATCGTCTCGTTGAAAAATCGATTCTTCATAATATCCACTTTTCAATGAAAGTGAATATGCATGTATGTCATTCTATTCATTGTGCTTCTTGCACATTCATTAATCTCATCAAAACCAATGATGTACAAGCACTTAATACTTGTATTGATGATCATAACCATAGCACTCTTATGCAAACTCCAGATAAACATCTATATCAAGTACATAGACTTGCATGAAAAACAATTTATGTGCTTATGTGTTACTAGTCAAAATCACATTTTAGTTGTTCTTGATGTATATACCTTGTCCTTTACTCTTTAAAGGCACAATTAGCCTATGCATGATACATCTATCACATACCTCATGCTCACCCTAACTCATCATGGTGATACATAAAAGTGATCTTCTATAACCAGAAAATGCATCATGCATTTCAACTTTCTAGCAATCATATTGTCGATGTATGCAGGCATTCACTCATGCATCTTCTTCTCTACTTCAGTCAATTTATATTCTTTTACCTATGCAGACATTAGACTTCCTCTCTCACACAACACAACATCACTTTAGTTCTCACATGGCATATAACTCCATGTGGCTACAAAATTTTCGGCAGCATTTCCCCAAGAAAATGAAGCCTAAAAACAATAATAATAACCATTACACTGATTGGCATCAGCCTTGTGGTTGGCAAACCACTTTCTTTACTCCAAAAACCTACAAATAAGAAACTTTTCCACAATGTGTTGTTGGGCACTACATGCCCTCATAACTAGATCTTTTTGTCCCTTCACTACCTACAAAAGATTCTAAAACACACAAACAATATCTACGCATGCTTTTATGAATCAACATAAGTTAGTTTAACTTCATGTGCATAGATAAATTCATGTAAAAACTAGGTTTCATGCACATTTCAATGTTGATTTCATAAAACTAGGTACAATGCAAAATTGTAAACTTTGATGCAAAATGCATTCAAACGAGTATATTGGAGAGAATTATGTGGAGTGTTCAAGGCAAAGGATCGAGTATTGGCAATGTTATATATGTATATACATGTGACTATGGTAAGTGCGACTCCATTTTGTGCAAGCCGAGAAGTCCTTGATGTTGAGGAGTCTAAAGAGAAAGCTCAAACCAATTTTTGTAATTTTTGGAAGTTGTTAGATAGTTCAAATTAGAGGTAGAATGTATTTTTTAACTATCTCGGTCACTAGATGCAAAACCGGTCAAAACTAGGCAAAAACTATAAATATAGCTAAAGAGCTCATTTTGGGTTGTTGTTGAACTTAGGAGCTAGAACTAGGAGAGCTATTGTAATTAGTTGATGATGAATATGAGTATGAGTCTTTTCTTTGCCTTCCATTGATCTCCGTCGTGACTTTCCTTCTATTTCTAATCTTTTCCTTCTCTCTCTAATCTTCACTTTCATCTTCTCTCTTCCTCTTTGTTCATCCATTAATTTCTCCTTCATATTATTTTATCTCTTTCTCTCTACGTCTCTTTTTTCTATCTCTTTCTCTCTACCTCTCTTTTCTATTTCTTGCTTTTCCATCTCTTTCTCTATCTCTTTCTCTCTGCATCTGTTTCTTTTTTTCTCTAGATCTCTCCACCATGCTCTGATACCGAATGTGAGAAGTCAAGAATGAAATGCCTAGGACTCATCTCCCAGCCTATTTATAGCCCTCGCTTAGTCACCATCTAGAGTTCTCTCTAAGATCCCTCTACTCATCTAGCCATCATGAGTAGGTACCTGGCATGAACTCTCTACATCTCTTGGCCTTGGCTATCCCCCGAGCAAGGAATTTCTCGTTCCTCCAAGCATGTACATCTATCGAATATAACAGATACATATATAGGCACACACACATACACTCATAGACACACACACATACACACACACATACACATACACACATACACACACATACATAGATTTACACACACATACATATGCATATATACACACACATCCACACACTCATACACACATATACACACACATTTACACACATACACACATACACACATACACACATACACACATACACACATACACATACACACATAGACACATAGACACACACACACATAGACACACACATACACACATACACACAGACACATAGACACACACATACACACATACACACATAGACACACACACACACATAGACACACACATAGACACACACACATACACACATACACACATACACACATACACACATACACACATACACACATACACACATACACACATACACACATACACACATACACACATAGACACACACAAATACATACACACATATACACACATGTTGGTGCAATTCACAAGCCTACACATTTGGCTTGAAGTCCATATACATATGGAGAAGCATGGGAACCAATGCTAGAAGATAATTACCCATTTACTTCTTTTGTAAAAGTCATATTTGACTTGGAATCTTTGTAAACACCTACCAAAAAGAACTCGTGGAAAAGGTAGCTTTGATTGATGGAATATCTCCTATAATGGAGGATCACCTTTTTAGAAGAGAGCCAACAATTTGAATTCAAATTCAATTGGAAGTGAACATCTATAAAAACTCTAAGAAAAAAGTTGCGGTATGTAGACTCATCATCCCAAGCTTTCATTGTCATTTTTGAGTGTGTGTGAGGTCTATACTCTAGCCCACACCTATCTACACCATTAGGCAATGATCTTCATGCCTATGGCATTGTATACAAGTGCTCATTAATACATATATGTACATTGTTCATTTCTGAGTACTCTATCATAGTCTCTGAAAGTCTGTCAACTTGTGGAGATCATATCACACTCATTTCTCCATCAAATTCAAAGATCTATAGCTTGTTGGAACCATCTCAAAGTCATCTACATGCTATCAAAGTTTGAAGGATTTCTATTTATTGTCCTCATTAAAAACCAGAGGACTACCAACCAAGGAAGAACATGAGAAGATCAACACATGGTGTGCCAAGGATGCATTAGCAAGGTCTTACTTACTCAAATAAATCTCTGATTTTCTTTTGCCACATATTAGAAACTGTAAGACATCCCAAGAGACTTGGGATACCTTGTCATCTTATTTTTCTTCCAACACAAGGGCTAGAAAAAACCAATTGTGGATTGAATTCACCACACTAAGGAAGCAACCTAAGCAGGCTATTTTAGAGTATGTGACTAAGGTTAAAGATGTAGCAGATCAGTTAGCAAACATAGGAGAAGAGATTGAAGAAGAGCAGATAGTAAGGCAAGTGATCAATGGGATTAAAGCTGATGACAAATGGGAAAGCTTCACCACTGCCATGGACCTATACATGGACATGCAAATTCTCGATCTTACCACTCTCATGAGGCAATTGTTCACTCATGAAGCCAAGCTCAACAAGAATGGAGACACATCCAAAGGTAATAGCTCTTCTGCCCTATACACTGATAAAAGTAAGTTTAAAGATAAAGGCAAGAACAAGAAAGGAGAGGATGAAGGCACTACCTCTCAAGCCAACTATGCAGGGAGAGGTAGAGCATCAAGAGGAAGGGGCAGAGGAGGTAAGCAAGGTAGGGGGAGATCCTATAACTCCTCACCATGCAACATTTGTGGTTTATCAAATCATACTACAGATGAGTGTTTCAAGAAGTACAAGAATCAGAGAGGAAGAGGATATCAAAGAGGTGGATACTCACAATCAAGAGGCAGATTCAACCATCATCAAGGGTACAACAACAACTACAACAATAACTATAACAACAACTACAATGGCAACTACCAAGGAGGATTCAAATCCAGAAAGGATTACAACAATTATACAGAAGAGCAAGATGATTCTCTTCTAATTATGAACATGACTTCAAAACCAGGTTCAAATGATGACCATCTCTTCTACATTGACTCAGGATGCTCAAATCATGTGGCTGGAAATGTAGCTCTACTCTCTGACCTTGAAGAACCAAGAGGTAAGCATCAAGTACAAACAGGTGATGAAACCAAGCACTCAGTAGTTAAAGTTGGAAATGTTAAGACTTGTGATGGAAATCAAAACTTGTTGAGTAGGGTACTATATGTACCAACCATTAAAAAAAAACTTGATCAGTGTTGGATAGATTGTGGAAAAAGGTTTGCAGGTCAGATTCAACCAATATGGAGCATTTGTGGAGGATCCCAAGCATGGGTTCAAGAGAATCGCTAAAGGAGAAAAGACAGGTAGAATTTTTACTTTTGAGCTAGAAGATACAAAGAATATTGCACTCTACAATCATAAAGATCAAACACTTTCAGAGCTTGAGATTTGGCATAAGAGATTAGGGCATGTAGGAGAAAGAACCTTGAAACAGATATGGAGGGATCAATGTGTAATTGGAATACCCAATGTTTCCAAACAACACATGATATATAAAGGTGGTGCTTGTCAGTTTGGAAAGTCTCACAAGTTACCCTTCTCAAGGAAAGGTTACATGCATTAGGACTACCTAAAACTTGTCCATACAGATGTATGGGGACCAAGTAAAGACCCTTCAATCTCAGGATCAAGGTACTATGTATCTTTTATTGATGATTATAGCAGGTGGGCTGCATTGTACTTTATGAAGCACAAAGATGAAGTGTTCAACTGTTTTAAAAAGTATCTTGCACTTGTTGAGAATTAGACAGGGAAGAATCTAAAGAGGCTAAGGTCAGATGGAGGAGGTGAGTACTTCTCCAATGAGTTTGAAGCTTTCTTGCAGGACAAAGGAATCAAAAGAGAAATCACCACAAGGTATACTCCTGAAGAGAATGGGGTAGCTGAGAGAAGAAATAGGTTGATTGTTGAAACAACTAGGTCTATGTTAAATGAAAAGAAATTACCTAACTACCTATGGACAGAGAGTGTTTCTACTGCCACTTACCTCATAAATAGGTTACCATCTAAGTCCCTTGATGGGATGACTCCTTATGAAGCATGGCATGGGAAAAGACCCTCACTTGACCATTGCAGGATATTTGGATGTGTAGCATATGTACACATTCCTTCTCAGATAATAGGTAAGCTAGACCCTAAGGCTGAGAAGTGCATCTTTATTGGATATGATCTGAATCAGAAAGGGTACAAGTTCTATAACCCTTCAAATAAGGGATTCATGGTTAGTAGAGATGTTGTCTTTGATGAAAATGATTCTTGGTATGAGAATGAATGCAGGAAGTTTAAACTACCCTATGACTTGGAGGAGGAGTTTCCAAGTCTTGCTAAGGAGGAACCTACTCAGAATGAAGACACCAATTCAAATGATGAAGACATTATCAATCTTGAAGAATTCAAGGCATGGAAGTCCAAAGGCAAAGTCAAGATGAAGAGACTTGAAGACATACCTGAATCTTCAAATCAATCAATCAAAAGATCATAAAGGGAGAGCAAAAAACCTATCAGATATGGGTATGATAGCTCTCTTGTTACTAAACATTCTGTTTATCTAGCCAAAGACTTGTCAATTGAAGAACCAGAATCGTATGAAGAAGCCATGTCCAAGACAGAATGGAAGGAAACTATGGATGAGGAGATTGAAGCACTCAAAGAAAGTGACACATGGGAACTAGTACCAAAGAAAGAGACTATGAAGGTAATTGGATCCAGATGGATCTATAAAATCAAGAGAAATTATGATGGGTCAATAAACAGGTACAAAGCCAGATTGGTGGCCAAAGGTTTTGCACAAACCCAAGGGATTGACTATGAAGAAACATTCTCACCTGTAGCCAAGATGCCAACTATCAGGGTGTTGGTGAGTGTGGCTGCATCTAAAAGTTGGAACATGTATCATTTGGATGTAAAAAATGCCTTTTTGAATGGATGGATTTCAGAGGAGGTATATATGTCACAACCTCCTGGCTATGAGGATCCAAACAAGGTAACATATGTGTGCAAATTGAATAAAGCTCTTTATGGATTAAAGCACGCACCTAGGGCATGGAATCAGAGGTTGACCATATACCTTCAAGACCAAGGTTTTGTCATGAGCGAGGCAGAAACTTCTCTATTCATCAAGAGAAGTAATTCAGAGGTAATATACCTATGTGTATATGTTGATGATATCATACTTACAGGTAATGATGTCAATGGAATCAAACAAATCAAGAACCAGATGATGAAGGAGTTCAAGATCAGTGATCTTGGTCTACTGAAGTACTTTCTTGAGCTTGAGTTAGTCTATACTAACTCTGGAATCTATATTACTCAGGAAAAATATATACAGGATATGTTGAAGAAGTTTCATTTGCAGGATGCCAAAGTTGCAAGTACTCCTATGGAGGTAAACCTAGAACTAAGTGCCATGAAGGTGATGAAATTGATGATATTATAGGTTACCAAAGCATAGTGGGTGGCTTGAATTATGCTACCTTAATAAGGATAGATATTGCATATGGAGTTAGTGTGCTAAGTCAGTTTATGCCCAAGCCAAGGGTACCTCACATGGAGGCTGCCAAGAGGATCTTGAAGTATCTCAAGGGTACAAAACATCATGGTTTGTATTTCCCTTACACTTCAGATTTGGATATCAAGATTTATTCAGATGCAAATTGGGCAGGATGTAAGGATGATAGGAGAAGCACTTCAGGATACATTTCATTTGCACGTGATAAACCAATATCATGGTCTTCAAAGAAGAAACCTATTGTTGCTTTATCTTCTACAGAGGCAGAGTATAGAGGATTGGCAAATGCCATATAAGAAGCCATATGGATCAAATTATTGTATACAGAATCGGGTTTATATACTAGGTCACCATTGATATTTGGAGATAATACAAGCTCACTTCACCTTGCAGCTAATCCTATTTATCATGCCAGAACCAAGCATATAGAAGTCCATTACCATTATGTGAGAGAGAAGCTATTAAGTAGGGACATTCAACTAACATATGTATCAACCAACATGCACTGTGCAGATTTGTTAACTAAGGCATTGGATGGAACCAAACTTTGCAGGTTCAAATCAATGATTGGATTGCAGGATATACATGAAGACTGAAGATGAAGACCAAGCCAAAATGTTTGGCTTGAGGGGGAGCTGTTGGTGCAATTCACAAGCCTACACATTTGGCTTGAAGTCCATATACATATGGAGAAGCATGGGAACCAATGCTAGAAGATAATTACCCATTTACTTCTTTTGTAAAAGTCATATTTGACTTGGAATTGTTGTAAACACCTACCAAAAAGAACTCATGGAAAAGTTATCTTTGATTGATGGAATATCTCCTATAATGGAGGATCACCTTTTTAGAAGAGAGCCAACAATTTGAATTCAAATTCAAATTGGAAGTGAACATCTATAAAAACTCTAAGAAAAAAGTCGCGGTATGTAGACTCATCATCCCGAGCTTTCATGGTCATTTCTGAGCGTGTGTGAGGTCTATACTCTAGCCCACACCTATCTACACCATTAGGAAATGATGTTCATGCCTATGGCATTGTATACAAGTGTTCATTAATACATATATCTACATTGTTCATTTCTGAGTACTCTGTCATAGTCTCTGAAAGTCTGTCAACTTGTGGAGATCATACCTCACTCATTTCTTCATCAAATTCAAAGATTTATAGCTTGTTGGAACTACATCAAAGTCAACTACATGCTATCAAAGTTTTGAAGGATTTCTATTCAGCCAATTCAAAGAAAAGGTTGTCAAAGTGATCACTGGTCGAAACTTGCAACAGTCCTAAAATATCGGGGGTAAAGGTTTACTTGCTAAATTAATTTCTCTGAGCATAGTTAATCTTTTTAAGTGATATCACTTGGAATAGTTAGCTTACTAAGTAATTAGATACCCCTGAAAAGGAATTTTTCCAAGTCCTACTGTGCTGGACATACTGAGCAAAAGATACAGCAGGTGTCTAGTAAAAAATAGAAGGTTTTCTTGAAGCATTGAAGTTCAAAGTCGTCTGGTTTGATTCAACCTTTTCATACATCATTTCCAAAGTACATAGGCAAGTTTATGGTGTCATTGGAAAGCTAGAAAGGTCTACTTATCAACTATGAAGCATCAAAGGGCTGGTACAAAGCAGGATTTGGCAGTACCTACTCATCCTTCTGAAGTATGCGTCCATCATTCCCAACAACACATACACACATATATACACACATAGACACATAGACACATACACACACACATACACATAGATTTACACACACACATAAATTTAAACACACACATACACATGCATACACACACATATATACACACATAGACACACACATACACACATAGACACATACACACATAGACACACTCACACATACACATATACACACATACACACATACACACATACACACATACACACATACACACATACACACATACACACATACACACATACACACATACACACATACACACATACACACATACACACATACACACATACACACATACACACATACACACATACACACATACACACATACACACATACACACATACACACATACACACATACACACATACACACATACACACATACACACATAGACACATAAACACACATACACACATGCACACACATACACATAGATTTACACACACACATACACATGCATACACACACATATATATACACACATAGACACACACATACACAGATAGACACACACACACATACACACATAGACACACACAAGTACACACACACATGCACACACATACACACAAATACATACATGCACAGACACACATACACACACATACACATAGATTTACACACACACATACACATGCATACACACACATAGACACACACATACACACATAGACACACACACACACATACACACATAGACATACACACACATACACACACATACACACACACACACACACACACATACACACACATACACACCTAGACACATACACACACATACAGAGATTTACACACACACATAGACATGCATACACACATAGATATATACACACATAGAGACACACATACACACATAGACACACACACACATACACACATAGACACACACACACACACATACACACACATACATACATAGACACATACACACACACAAACACACATCCATAGACACATACACATGCATACACACACATATATACACATACACACATATATGCACACATAGACACACACATACACACATAGATACACACACAAACACACATAGACACATACACACACATACAAACATACACACAGATTTACACACACACATACACATGCATACACACATATATACAGACATAGACACACACATACACACATAGAGACACACACACACATACATAGACACACACACATACACACACAGACACATACACACACATATACACACATATATACACACATATATACACACAAATGTACACACACACATACACATGCACACACACATACACACTTAGACACACACACATACACACATCTGCACACATTTACACACACACATAGACATGCATACACACACACACACACACACATATATATATACACACACACACACACATACACATACATTCATACATATGCATACATAATGCATATGCATATGCATACATACATACTTACATGCATACACACATACACACACATGCATACATATGCATACATAGACACATACACACACATATACACACAGATTTACACACACACATACACATGCATACACACACATACACACATACACACATACACACACACATACACACACACATATATAGACACACACATAGACACATACACACATACACACTTACACACACACAAATACACACACACATACACACACACACATATACACATAGATACATACACACTTACACACATACATACACACATCCACACACATTTACACACACACACATATACATGCATATAGACACATATATACAGATATAAACATATACACACATAGACACACACATACACACACACATACACACATAGCCACACATAGACACACTTAGACACACACACACACACACATACACACACACATACACACACATGGACACATACACACATATATGCAAACATACACATAGAGACATACACACACATATATGCATACACGGACATAGAGACACATACATATACACACACATACACATACATGCATACATTTTCATACATAATGCATATGAATATGCATACATACATACTTACATGCATACACACACATACACACTCACATACACACACATGCATACATTTGCATACATAATGCACATGCATATGCATACATACATGCATACACACATATACACACTCACATATAAACCTACATACACATACACATACACATACATATATGTACTTACGTACACATACACACATATACACACCTAGGTTGCATTTATTCGATTGAATAATGAAAAAATACCGAATAAATTCGAAAAATTCAAGATTTTTTGAATATCATCGAATAAAAATTTGTATGCCCTTTTTTTGGATCGATAATCTTTCGATAGAAAACGAGTTTGATCGAAAAAAAATGGATTGAAAAAGTTTTTGATCAAAAAGATTTTAGGTTGAATAAATTTTAGATTGAAAACATTTTTAAATTGAAAAGGTTTTAGATTGAAAAGGGATTAGATCTAAAACAATTTAGATTTAGAAAGTTTTAGATATCAAAGATTTCAAATAAAAAAACCTTTTAAATATGCTTCATCAATAAGAGCTACATAAACACTCATTTCTTCTTACTATGTGCTTGTGTAGATCCACAAGGAATAATACAATATGCTTTTTTATATATCCAAACATGATATCATATTATAATCCACTTTCTTTATTAAATAGTATGACCAATTTGTTGATCAAAGTCCCAAAAGACTCACATAATCTAAAAGTGTGAAATGTAAATGCCATGGACCTGTTTGGCATGATTTCCATTTTTAATCTATATTCTTATATACAACACACATAGCTTACACGTATGGTCTTCCATTAGTTTATCTATTCTCTTGAAACCACATCAAAGTTTTGCAAGTTCCCTATATCCAAGCATGTGCTTCACTCTTGTATTAGGTGGGAAATTTCTCAAACCTACCCATAATTTTTTATCTTCCAATAGATATCTTCTATGCATTGGCTCCATATGGTAGATATCGTTTTCATTAACCAAATTACTTTGAAATAAGAAATGTTCATTTAAGCATGCATGTCCGTAGTCATAACCAAGGAAAACTATACCCGAAGCTATTCTTTCTTATTTTGTTTATGTCCACATGTTATTTCCTCTAGTGAAATCTTTTAAAGCTTCTATATATGCACCTTTCAACTTAACAAACAATGTACTCACCTACCTTTCTTTCTCTCTCTCTCTCTCTCTCTATCTAAACCCTTAACCCTAAACCCTAAAACTATAAAACCCTAAAACCTAAACCCTATACCCAAACCTTTAATCCTAAACCCTAAACCCTAAATCTTAAACCCTAAAATCTAAATTTTAAACCCTAAATCCAATCCCTTAACCATAAACCCTAAACCCTAAACCCTAATCGGTAAAATCTAAACCCTAAACCCTTAATCCTAAACCCAAAACCTTAAACCCCAAACCCTAAACCCTAAAATCTAAACCCTAAGTCCTAAACCCCAAACCATAAACCCCACACCCTAAACCCTAAAGCCTAAACCAAAAAGCCTAAACCCCAAACCCCAATCTCTTAACCATAAACCCTAAACCCTAAACCCTAAAATATAAACCCTAAATTCTAAACCTCAAACCTTAAACCCCAAACCTTAAACCCCAAACCATAAACCCTAAAATCTAAACCTTAATTCCTAAACCCTAAACCCTAAACCCTAAACCCCATACCCTAAACCCTAAAGCCTAAATCCCAAAGCCTAAATCCTAAAGCCTAAAGCCTAAACCCTAAATCCTAAACCCTAAAACCTAAACCCAAAACCCAAAACCCTAAACCCTAAACCCTTAACACCGATCCCTAAACCCTATACCCTGAAACCTAAAATTTTAGAAAGACTAGAAAGACAATGAAATCAATGCTAAATCTTGCACACGGGCTCAATCGTCCATGAGGAAATTAGTATAATATGCCCATAGTATTTTCCAAGCTTAATGTTATAAGTTTTGTGAGAATATCATGAAGATGAGCTATGCATCAACACGCGCATTTGGCTATAGAGGTTATAAAACTGTGTAAGTGGAATGGTCCATTATGAACACCTTGATGAGTGGGGCCAGCTTTCCTTCCTTTCTATGCTTGGAGAAAAATCATAGATTAATTTCTTAAATACAACACAAGTAGCTCACACATATAGTCTTCCATTAGTTTATCTATTCTCTTGAAACCACATCAAAGTTTTGTAGGTTCCCTATATCCAAACATATGCTTCACTCTTCTATTAAGTGGGAAATTTCTCAAATCGTAAATCCTAAACCCTAAACCCTAAACTCAAAAACCCTAAACCCTAAACTCAAAAACCCTAAACCCTAAAACCCTAAATACTAAACTCTAAAGGTTTTAGATTGAAAAGGTCTTAGATCTAAAAAGTTTTAGATCCAAAAGATTTTAGATAAAGAAACTTCAAATATGTTCGATCAATAAGACCTACATAAACACTCATTTTTTTACTATGTGCTTGTATGGATCCACAGGGCATAATACAAGATGCTTTCTTTATAGCCACAATATCTAGAAGTGTGAAATGTAAATGAGATGGATCTCATTGGCATGAGTTCCACTTTTAATCCATATTCTTGTATACAACACACATACCTCACACATGTAGTCTTCCATTACTTTATCCATTCTCTTGAAACCACATCAAAGTTTTGCAAGTTCCCTCTATCCAAACATGTGTCTCACTCTTGCCCTAAGTGGGAAATTTCTCAAACTCTCAGCCGTAAACCCTAAATCCTAAACCCTAAACCTTAAACCCTAAACCCTAAATCCTAAACCATAAACCCTAAAACCCTAAATCCTAAACCCTCAGCCCTAAACCCTAAACCCTAAACCATAAACCCTAAAGCTTAAACCCTAAACCCTAAACTATAAATCCTTAATGCTAAATGATAAAGCCTAAACCCTAAAGCCTAAGATCCTTAACCTCAAACCCCAATCCCTTCATCCTAAACCCTTAACCCTAAACCCTAAACACTAAACCCTAAACCCTGAACCCTCAACCATAAACCTTAAACTTTAAACCCTAAATCCTAAATCCTAAATCAAAAACCCTAAAACCCAAACCCTAAATCCTAAACCCTAAACCCTAGATCCTAAAGCCTAAAGCCTAAAGCCTAAAGCCTAAAGCCTAAAGCCTAAACCCTAAACCCTAAATCCTGATCCCCAAACCCTAAACCCGAAACACCAATCCCTAAAACCTAACCCCTATACGCTAAAACAAAAACCCTAAGCCCTAAACCCTAAAACTAGAACCCTAAAACCTAAACCCTAAACCCTAAATACAAAAACCCTAAACCCTAAAACCTAGACCCTAGACCCTAAACCCTAAACACTCAACCGTAAATCCTAAACCCTACAATGTAAATCATAAACCCTAAACCCTAAACCCTAAACCCTAAACCTTAAACCCTAAACCCTAAACCCTAAACCCTAAACACTGAACCCTAAACCCTAAACCCTAAACCCTAAACCCTAAACACTGATATCTAAAATATTTCAATAAAAAATATTTTTATTCTAAAATATTTTTGATCTAAAATATTTTCGATCTAAATTTTTTTCAATCTAAAACCTTTTCAATCTAAAATATTTTCGATCAAAAACCTTTTTGATCGAAAATTTTTTCGATGGAAAACCTTTTCGATTTTTTTTTTTTTTATCAAAAGCGCCTTGGATCAAAAAATTTTGAATTTTCGTGCAAAAACTATTTGGACTTTTCTGAATAAGTTGACGTGGCACCGAATAATTCGGTTGAATAATAAGGCATCATTGAATTATTCCATAATTATTCCCGAATAATGGAATTGTCGAATAACGAATAATGCAACCTAGATACACACATGCATATACACATACGCATGCATACACACATACACATGCATACACATACACATACACACACATACATATACACACATATACGTATATGCATATCAAGTCACATGCATACCTACCCACAAACATACACACATACATACACATGCATATATACATATGCATGCATACACAATGCACACATTCACATGCATACACATATACGTATACATATACATATACATACACATACATATATACACATACATATACATGCATACATATGTACACGTACATATATTGATTACTAACCCATTTTGTTTTATATGTATAGGTATTATAGATCCTAGTAGAGAGAGAAAGGCAAAACTCACTCTCATAAAAAGTCTTATGAGAGCAAGAGTTCCGCCTGATACTTTACGGATCATCATGCATGAGTACTTAGAGATGCCACTCTCATAAAAAGTCTTATGAGAGCAAGAGTTCCACCTGATACTTTAGGGATCATCATGCATGAGTACTTAGAGATGCCTGATGATGAGCTCGATCTTACGATCCAGATGCTTACCCAGCGATCAGAGGAGGGCTCTTCTACAACTCCACATGGAGGAAGACAACTACTATCGGCTCATAGGTATGTTTTTTTTTCACAGTTTCTTTAATGATATTATAACACATATTTTTACTTATTTTTATCTATCTATTTTCAAGAAACCTATACCACCTCTAGATCATGAGAGGAGAGCACATGTGCCTATGAAGACATGCATAGGCACCTTAGGGCTAGAGTGTGATATAGAGCCAGAGGGGAATATAGTGTCTATAGGGAATGGATTGGAGTTCAAGAGCAGAATGCGAGCATTATGCAACTCTTAACTGCGCCTTGTCCACTTGTAGTGGAAGTAAGTATTAGTTTTACATATAAATTGAAATAAATATCTTATGTTTTATTTACATGGTTTTTTTATTTTGGAGTGAGCATAATGAGAGGGATAGAAAATATGTAGTTCATGCACCTGAGACAGAGTTTGGGACTGGATGGTTGCATAAGTGGTGTTTAAAAGAGATGCGAACACTTATGGCTCATAGTCGTGATAATGCACGGAATGCATTGCTTTCATTTGTTATATTTATATGTGTAACTATATATATACACATACACACATAATATACACATATATTTACATATATATTTCGACACATATTTATATACACAAAGATATACACAAACGTACACACAGATCATGTCACATGCATACATGTGTATGTGTGTATCTATATCTATGTGGATGAGTATGTGTGTTTATGTATGTTTTATGTATATGAGAGAGAGAGAAAAGAGTGAGACTAGAGGTACAAATACACACATACACACATATACATCATACATGCACATTTACACACACATACACATTCATGCACATTTACACATACACACATATACATGCACATTTACACACACACATACACATGCATGTAGTTACACACATATAATCAATACACACATAGACACATACACATACTCACATACACATACACATACTCATATACACATACACATACATAATCATATGTACACACACATAGACTCACATAATCATATTTACATAAATATATACACATACACATGCATACACACACACACGTGAATGAAATCATCTATTGATGGATTAATATCAATTTCTGGTAACTCCTCTTCCTCATCAATATAATCAGCATGTAGAGTATTATCCTCTTCATCAAAAAGATTAGTATCATTATCATCTATAATGATTCTAATTTCTCTTTCAGATGTTGATGTATCGATATCTGATGGTGAATCATGAAGAGGATTTTCTTCAATCTCTCTAACAATAAAGTGTTCAAACAATGACCTACCTCTAGGTTGAGCATGAAGGAATTGCCACCAAGGATGAGCATCAGAGCTTTTATAAAAAAATGTTTGTTCAATATGCCTAGGAAGAATATATGGTACTTTAGTAGATCGCATTACCTTTGAAGAATCAATTGCCCAGAAATCAGATAATACCTTTCTCAATGTGGAATTACTACATTTATACTCGGCTTAAAACAAGTCAACCTTCAAAATGACCTATCAAAATATATAAAAACAAAAAACCATTATTAGGTGCTTAAAAAAATAATAAGCTTTATCATAAAAAATATAAACTTTTTTCTACCTGTTTGAATGTACATAATGATATTTCGTAGATACCAACAACAGTTCCAACATAACCAAGTTTGCCATCTATAAGGTTCATGCCTTTTGACCTTGCACGTGATAGTTGCTTGAAAGAAGCAACAATAGTAGAATCCTCAATTTTATGTAAAGAATGAATAGATTTGATTCTAATGTGCTATCCAAAAGCCCACATATTACTGAACATTTGAGTGTGCAAAAGAAATTAAAATATGAAACAAACAAAATAATATTAAATTAAAATTACCTTTTGTTCACAAAGTATCATTAACTCTCTGTGCTCATCTGAGATTTCTTCATTACTTGTGTTGGCACGTTGCAAACGAGTATATAGCTGATCCGTGAAAGAATATATATGTATAATCTCATTATTATCCAGATTACATCTATATCTTTTGTTTCTCCATCTTTTACTTTGAAAATTTTGAAGTTCCTGTTTGTACTCGCTAAGGAATGCTTGCATGCATTTGCTATTATATGCCACAAAAGTAGAAACATCATTTTTTTCTTGAAATGTAAATAAAAATGGAACTCCCTTACCTGATAATACCTCGTCTCTTATTTTTGAAGAAGACTCATTGGTCCATGCATGTGGAGCCTCTTCATAAACTCTTTGAAGGTACTCACTAGCATAGTACATGCACTCTTCATGTATCCAACCCTTTGCCATGGACCCTTCTGGTTTCGTTCTTTGCCGCACATAACCTCTTAATATTCCCATAAATCGCTCAACCCAAAACATCCATCGAGTGTTGACAACACTTGCAATCTCCATTTCATCTACAAGATGGACTAATAAATGAGCGTGAATATCAAAAAATGAAGTAGGAAGCTCTTTCTCCATCAAACATAGTAGCTCTTTCCATTCACGTTTCTTTTGAGGGATGGAGTTTTTGTCGATCTCTTTTGATGTAATCCACCTATGCATATCATAAAAAAATTATAAAGAAGTTAATTCAAAAATAAAAGATATCAAATATTCGTATATATTAAATATAAAAGTATCATAATTACCTTATAAGCAATCCAAGATGATAGATCACATCTCGTACTCCTTTCGTTGTACATCCATCAATAACCAAAGGTAAAATATCTTTCAAAACGTTATGCCAATCATAGTTCTTTAACCCAGATAAGCTCTTATCATCCATAGTAAACATGTTCTAGAAAGGTGCTCCATATCTTGTAGGAGTGTGAATAAATTGAATCCTATTGTTGATAGTCTGCATCTCTTTTGTCGTAAGTACCCAAAGAGCAGGTGCATAAGTCGTTTCCTATCAAACCAATGTTCTTGAATATATGCATAGGATCAAGAAGATGACATACTTTTAACTCTTTCCAATACTCCAAAGAATATTATATTGATATATTCTCTACGAGTGCCAATTTTCCTTTACCTCTCTTCACATTCTTATTATCTTCATCATCACTGAAGATTTTTTATTCAGGATCTATCAGAGATCCATCTCTCCATTTTTTATAACATTCCATAGGCGCAATGGTTTTGGACAGTGGCCTGTTTCAAGCTTTCCATTAAAATGTAGTGCTTCTCTTTTAGATCTTAATGGATGCTCATCAGGCAAGAATCTTCGATGTCAAAGATAAATAGTTTTGTTGAGATTCTTACTATAGGTTGATCTCAACCAATCACCACATTATGGACAAGCTTTATAACCCTTAGTAGATATTCCTCTATCATGAAAATGATAAAAATATAATTAGATTAACTCACATTTATTTGTATGCATATGGAATAAAGAAATTACATCAATACCTGAACAAACACCATATCTTGGAAAATCTTGGAAGATACAATACCACGAACCATAATATATCTTTCATTGATGCTTTTGGTACATCAATGACATTAATACCTCTCCATAACTCTTGGAGATTGTCAATGAGAGAAGCAAGATATATATTGATATCTTTAACTTGTCTTTTTCCAAGGATTAAAAGTGAAAGCATTAAATCTTTCTTTTTAATGCTAAGATATGGCCGAAAATTGTAGTTTATGACTACCACTCACCATGTTGACCATTTACTGGATTTCATGGAGAATGGATTAACCCCATCTAATGCAACTCCTAACTTTAGATTGTGTGGATTTTTTGCAAAATCAAGCCATGTACAATCAATATGTTGAAAAGTAACACTATCATGAGGAATGAGCCAATGGAAAATGTCTCAATACCTTTTTTGGTATTTTACCTTCTTTGCCCTTATATCAAGGAGATTGACATTTTGGACATGTCAAAGAGTCTGCATATTCACCTCTATATAAAATACAATCGTTAGGACATGCATGTATACATTGATAATCTATACCAAGATTGTTGATTATCTTCCTCATTTCATCATGTGAGGTAGGAAGAATATTCTAACTTGGTAAAAACTTTTTAGATAATAACCTGTAAGTTCATGAAAAAAAGACATATTAATAAAAATAAATAAATAAATACACACACACACACATACACACACACACACACATATATATATATATATATATATATATATATATATATATATATATATATATATATATATATATATATATATATATATATATATATATATATATATATATATATATATATATATACCACACACACACATACACACACACACACACACATATATATATATATATATATATATATATATATATATATATATATATATATATATAATTTTATATATGTGTATGCTTATGTGTATGTGGATGTGTATATGCATGTGCATGTGTATACATATGCATATGTGTATATGTATGTATGTGTGTATATGTGTTTTATATATGTATATGTATGTATATATATGTATGCATATGTGTATGCATATATGTATGTGTATGTGTGTGTGTATGTATGTATGTATGTATGTCTATATATGTATGAATGTGTATGTATGTATGTATGTATATGTATGTATGTATATGTATGTATGCATGTGCATCTCTGTATATTTGATTTCGTTTTTAATTTTCTTTTTCTTTATTGCAGTTGGCAAACTTTCATATAGATATCTAGACCACTGAATCATTTGGCTGTCTCCCATTTTATAGTCAATCTATTACCTGCCTTGCTAACTAGGACTTACATATTTGTTTAGAAAGATTAAGTATTAGTTAACTATGGAGGTATTAGGTCGTTTGGAAAATAAGAAATGCAAATTTATCTCAAAGATTTTGGAAGATGGATGAATAGTTTTTAAGTATGGGTGGGCAAAAAGTTTTCATTCAATGCAAGTTCTTGTTCTTACTTTAGCTAAGGTAAAAACAAAAACTTGCACTGATTGAACACTTTTTGTCCACTCATCCTTTAAAATTATTCTTCCATCCTTCAAAATCTTTCAAGTAAATTTACTTCTCCTATTTTTCAAAGGACTTAATACCTCCATAGCTAACTTATACTTAATATTTGTATGCAAAGTCATAAAAGATTTAGAAGCACAGGTATTAGGTCGACTATAATAGGAGAAGCAGATGTGTCAAGAAGATTCTAAAGGTTGGGTGGACAATTCCAAAGGCTAGATGGACAAAATATCTTCATTCGATACAGGTATGTATGATTTGACTTTACTCTCATAACATGTGTATGTTCCTATATGTGTGTGTATGTTTATATGTGTATATACATTCATGTATATATATTGTATGTTTGTGCATATGCATGTGTATGTGTGTGTATGTGTAAGTGTACGTGCACATGTATGTGTGTGTATATATGTGTGTGTATGTGCATGTGTATATGTGTATATGTGTATATGTGTGAACGTGCATCTTCATCATGTATAAGTGTATATGTGCATATCAATAAGTGTGAGTATTCTAACTAATGAAAATAACACAATTCAAATGATATACAAAGAACAGAAATTGTACTTAAAATAGTTAGTCATGTTTTTTGCTTGGTTAGCTTCTTGAATAACCTGCGATAGAGAGAGAGAGAGAGAGAGAGAGAGAGAGAGAGAATTCAAAGAGAGAAAGTGGTAGAAAGAGAGAAACACATAGTGAGAGAGAGAGAATAAGATAGACATAAGACAAAACAATAATTCTGCAAGTGATTGTTTCAGCTCGTAAGCATAGCACAATTCTGAACGTTGGAGAGGTCTTCGATCAGATGTGTGTAGATATCGATTGAAGAGCTTTCAATGATTAAACTTTTTTTCATAAGAAACCCATCATATAAGCGATGCTAACGAGTCGTAAATGCCTTTGTAGATAGCATCGCATACACAACGATAATTAGCATCGCTTATGCAATGCTTTTTTCAATCACCAATTTAGCGACGCGCGATGTAACTATCGCTTCTCGTCATGCCACATGTCAATAAAACATCGAATTTTTTGTCGTTTAACCAATGTTCTGCGCTCGATGCTTTATGCAATTTTATAGCGACAAAATTATGTTGCGTTAACCATCACTGTGCGCCCCGATTCCTTGTAGTGAATGGACTTGTTCTGCCTAGACTGATCTTCCTGCAACAAAAGAGAGACTAAATCTTCAAATGTTAAGGCATTTGAATTGCCTTGCTTCATCAAACGAAGAGTAGAAGCAAAACTCTGGTATGAATCAAGATGACCATTCAGAATAGTCTGCACAAATGAACCACCAGACAAGACTTCATCAGCAGAAATTAATTGTTCTTTCAAGTTTTTTATCTTGGTTAGAAAACTATCCATATCACCTTCATTCATATTGTCACTCTCGAATTGTTTTCGGAGGCAAGCAACACGAGCCTCATTTGTAGCCTGATACAATGTGGTAAGTGTATCCCAAGCATCCTTAGCTGTTTCGCAAGAGGGAATATGAGGAATAATGGGATGTTTGACACATAAGGCTATCAATGCATGTGCCTAAGCATCTCTACCATCCCAATGAATTTGCTCTACAATAGACATAGCAAAAACTGCAGCAGGAATAGGAACATGAAGAATATCCTCATCTTCCATGTCCCCTGCATTAGCTTCAATACGTGTATTTGCACGTGTAATAAGACGTTTTTCAATACCTTGCAAAAAACTACAAAAAGTGTCGCAAGAAGCATCGAGCGAGGACCATCGATTAAACGATGAGGAAAACAACATTTTTTTGATGTGTGGCACGATGGGATGTGCAACAATCCTAGTGAGCTTTGTTGAAGCAACGATTTAAAAAACATCGCATAAGTGACACCTTTTTGTGTCACATAAGCAACGATAAATAACGTCGCTTATGTGATGCAATTGTAGTGTTTTACGATGCCTTACCATCGCTTACACGACAGCTTGTTGAAGAAAAGAAATTAAAAGACTGGAGGCTCTTCGATCCGCATGTTCATGCATCTAATCGAAGAGCTCTCCAACATTCGCAATTGCGCTGCGCTTACGAGCTAAAACAAGTATACGCAGAATTTTTGTTTTGCCTATTTTATTGTCTCTCTTTGTCTCTGCTTCTTTCTTTCTATATCTTTCTCTCTTTGAATTGTCTCTTTCTCTCTCTCTCTCCCCCTCTCTCTTTATTGCAGGTTATTCAAGAAGCTAACCAAGCAAAAAATATGGCTAACTATTGGAAGTACAATTTTCATTCTATGTATATCATTTGATATACTCACACTTATTGATATGCACATATACACTTATACATGATGAAGATGCATGTTCACACATATACACATATACACATGCACAAACACGCACATATATAAACACACATACATGTGCACATACACTTACACGTACACACACATACACATGCATATGCACAAACATTTCTACAACCACATAAAAAGACTTGCATGCACGCATTATTGCATATATATATATATATATATATATATATATATATATATATATATATATATATATATATATATTAACATATACTTAAATACATGTATATGCACATCCACATGCATGTACATTCACATGCATGCACATGGATGCAAATGGAAATGCATCCACACGCACATACATGATTCATACATATACACATGCATATACATACACTTGTATATGTTTATACACATACACATACACATACACATACATATGCACATATGTATATATACACACAAATACACATATATATGCACATACGTACACACACATATACACATAGACACACACATGCACATACATACATATACACATATACATGCACATACACACATATACACATACACTTACACATATACATGCACATACATATACACACACATACACATGCACATGCACATACACATATCCACTTACACATGCACATGCACATGCACATACATACATATACACACTTACACATGCACATGCACGTACACATACATAAACACATATACTTACACATGCACATGCACATGCACATACATGCATATACACATATACATATGTACACACATTCATATACACACACATATTGCACACATATACATGCACATACGTACACACATATGAATGAGTTATATAATTAAAGTACTAAAACACATGCTTAATTATAACAATAATAACAATCAATAGAACAAAAATTTGCATTACTTAATACCATACACACAATTCAAAACATAACTAAAATGAACAATATATATATATATATATATATATATATATATATATATATATATATATATATATATATATATATATATATATATATATATATATATATATATATATATATATATATATATATATATATATATATATATATACATATCCAATGTCATAATCAAGAAACCTAATCATCATCATCATGATCATGATCATGATCATCATCATCAGCATCAGCATCATGATCATCCTCATCCTCATCATGATGATCACCCTCTAACGATCGAGGTCGTTCCTGCCGTGTCTGTCTCTCCACCTCATCCATATTTGCCTCTCCAAAATACTCTTGTATTACATATAACAAACATAAATAAGTAAAACAATTAAACCATCCATAAAAATAAAATAATTATACAAAATTTAATAATACTCAAAAAGGCATCCGGATCATCTCGCATATAATCGCTCAAACGCTGATATCCAAAATGTGTAGCATACTCAACCTCATGTTTCCTAAGATATCGTCCATAATCCTTTCGTTGCATTGAAACAAATAAAAAAGATTAGTTTCTTGCATTTTAACTAAAATGAAAAATATACTCACAATAACACATATACTTACAAATGTAGCTACAAAACCATGATGGCCTATTTGGCCTAGGTGCAATGTGTGGCCCAACTCAACTCTCTTCTTTGAAGTAGCTTGTTTACTTAAAGAAAAAAGAAATACATAAATTAAATGTAAAAAATTACTAAAATATATGAAAATTGTAAATATTAACTACTAATTTGTATACCTTCTGTTGAGGAAATGACTCCTGAAGACATAGCTGTCTACGAGAAATCTGCCACGTCTCAGGTGGTATGTTAGGTCACCACTTATTTTTTTCACCAAACAATATCTCCTGTTAATTTAATCTCAAACAGAAAAAAAGAATCAGAATACATACACATATATACACCCACATACACATACACATACCCACATACACATATACATGCAAAAATATACACATACATATATGCATACATATACACATATACATACATATAACATAAACACACATATTCATATCCACATATATACATACACACATAAACATGCATGTATATACACTCATTCATACAAAATGCATGCATTTATCCCACAATAATGTGTATTTGTGTATATGTGAATATGTGTGTATGTGTAAATGTGTATATGTGAATATGTGTATATGTGTAAATATGTATATGTGAATGTTTATGTATGTAAATAATCAGATTATTAATATCAAATACCATTATTTGTAGATTCCGATCAATCAGATGGAACTCCACCACCGTCTTCTAATCATGCAAGGACTATATACTGTAAGTATATCAAACATATAATTTTAAATATATTTGATAGATACATAACTGATATATTTTTTTCTTTCTTGTTATAAATAGATCGTGATCAATCAGAGGGCACTCCACCACCTCCAATCCATGCAACAACTTCATATGTGTCCTCTGATAGGAATTATGATGCATTTTACTATCAAGAGCATAGTATATGTTGGTGTAACTCTTGCTATGGCACGTATTGAAGACCACAATTGGAATGTATTGAACATGAGGTAGAGTATGGTACTTTTGAGCGTGCACCATCACGTGGTGAACATGATAATGCTTGGGTATGTATTTTTTCGATAAATTAATGTCATTATTTTATTTAAAAACCATATACACAATCAAATTATTGTTGATATATAGAAATACTTGCTTGATGATAATGATGATGATAATTCTTCTCATAATGTTAATATACCTTGTACACGTCATGGACTTGCCGTTCATCAATTACAAGCAGAGGTTTCCAGAAATCCTCTACCTCTTGGTTTAGAGACTAAAATGGCTGGAGATTATCCATTGCCAGCTCCTGATCATTCTCTAGTACAAATATATGATAGAAGAAGATATGGAGGATGGAATAGAGGACCACTTCCTTTAGATGGAGAGGTTTTCAATTTTTAGGGTAATCGCTATATGATTGCTCCATCCACTATTTCTAACGTTGGTCGTGGTCTCTTTATTGTAGAGGATTTGTATGTGCCTCCCAACTCCGAAGTCACTCTTATGTCATTTTGTGGTCCTATATATGGATGGGGAGATTGACATCGACTTGCATGTTATATTCAAAGCATGAGTACTTATGGAATATGCTTGAATGTAGCATCTCTTAGTAGTAGAAGGATTTCAGATGCAGAAATTGAAAGATTATATATTGATGTAAGACCTTACATGCATGGAAATATAGCAGGTTTAATAAATAGTTAATTGCACATTTGAGAGCATGAAAATAGTGATGAATCACCATACATGAGTAGAGATGTATCAAGCTACACAGTTGTAAATGCTATTACTACATTACATGCTAGTGATGAATTATTAGTGAATTATCGATGGCATAGACCTCCAAGAGAACCTTTTAGCTAGAGAGAGAATGAAAATTTTCTATTCATATTTAATAACTTACATACTTAATTTTATATTTAAAGTTTACTTTTTATTCATTTATGGAATACTAATGATTTTTATTCATGTGTGTAGATTCCAACGTATGATGTTGATGATATTCCTCCACACCATTCACAATTGCCAATAAGACCTCATTTATCAGAAGCTTCAATGAGGAGGCTACGCAAAACTGATCCTGTGAAATATGCAAGGTTGAAAGATCTATATTCAAAAGAAGATAAAGTACAAGATTTGTGCGACAATGATGAACATGATGGCATGGCCGATTTTATTGAGGATTGGTATCAAAATGACAGTGAGAGCGTTGATATTTCTAAAAACGAGAAATATCTTCGAGAGGAATGTCTATAGCATGTATACGTTTGACATGAGTAAGTGTGAGCTTACTTATTCTCAATCTTCAAAATCATTTTGGTGGAGTTATGTATCTGTTTCGACACTATTAATGTATAATTTTTAATTTTCTATCCATTTATATATATACATGAATACATATATACATATAAATACATACATAGACACAAACACACACATACATACATACATACATATATATATATATATATATATATATATATATATATATATATATATATATATATATGTATGTATGTATGTATATATATATATACACACACACACACACACCCATATATATATATATATATATATATATATATATATATATATATATATATATATATATATATATATATATGTATATATATATATATGTATATATATACACACACACACACACACACACACACACACACATATATATATATATATATATATATATATATATATATATATATATATATATATATATATATATATATATACACACACACACACACACATGAATGCATACACACATATAAACATACACACACATATGCACACATACACATGTTATGGGAGTAAGGTCAAATTATACATACCTGTATCGAATGAAGATATTTTGTCCATCTCGCCTTTGGAATTGTCTGCCCAGTCTTTAGAATCTTCTTGACACATCCGATTCTCCTATTCTAGTCAACCTAATACCTGCACTGCTAACTCTTTTATGAACTTTGCATACAAATATTGTCACGAGGAAGGAGATAAGGAAGAGAGATCACACACACACTCTCACTCTCAAGGAGAAGCACACACACAGATTGAGGCAAGGAAGAATGATGTTCTTCTTCTTCTTCTATTACATAAAAGGAATGTACAAGAATGACCTAAAAAACAAGAATACAACAAGTGCAATATACAAAGATCAGTACATAAGGAAAAACCTAATGTCCACAAATGAGTGAGCTGGCAAGGAACAAATGTTCCATCACTCTCAGTAGATAAATCTAATAAAGCTCAATGAAGTATCCATGACATATACGGGCCTGACCACTATACATGTCAGAGAACTAAAAAACTGGTATGTGTCATCCTGGATCATCACATGTTGAGCTTGATATCTCAACACTCCCCCTCAAGCTCAATGCCATATCCTGTAATCCAAGCATCTCCCGAAATTTCTTCAACTTCTCAGCTCCAAGTGCTTTGGTGAAAATATCAGCAACCTACTCATCTGTTCTCACATAAACAAGATCAATATCACCTGCTAATACCTTCTCTCTGATGAAGTGATAATGTACCTCGATATGCTTTGTTCTAGCATGGAAAACATTCCGTGCTAACTGTATGCTGCTTAGATTATCACAATAGATAGCGATAAGCTTTTGCACTTCCACACCTAAATCTACAAGTAACATCTCCAGCCATCATGCCTCACATGTTGCCATTGCAGCACCTCTATACTCAACCTCTGTACTTGACAAAGCAACAGTGGGTTGCTTCTTAGTGCTCCACGTAATAGCTGCAGCTCCAAGTGAGAAAAGAAAGCCACTAGTAGATCTTCTATATGGAGTACTACCAGCCCAATCTGCATCTGTGTATCCATGAACCTGCAAATCTAGACCAGCTTCATAAAACAAGGCATAATCCAAAGTGGTACTCACATAATGTAGAGTGTGCCTCAGAGCATCCAAATGTAGCTTCCTGGGAACCTGCATAAATGGACTTTCAAGTCCAATAGTATAGCTTAAATCAGGCCTTGTAATTGTAAGATATATAAGACTTCCCACAATTTTCTTGTACATAGTAGCATTTTCCAATGCTTCACTTGATGTATTATCCAACTTCAAATTTTGATCTAATGGCATAGAAGTTGGCTTACAACCATACCATACTTTTGCAGCATATTCAAGGCATATTGCCTTTGCCACATCCATATACCTGTTTTTGTATGTATAAACTCAATGCCTCAGAAATAGCACAACGCACCAAGATCTTTCATGTCAAAACCTGCATAAGAAGTTGCTTTACCTCTTTGATGCTTTCTTCATTATCGCCACCTACAATCAAGTCATCAACATAAATGGCCACAATCATGATGCCATCATCAGCCTTCCTTGCATATAGTGAATGATTTGCATCACACATAGAAAACCCAATGCTAGTTAGGTAATCAACAATCCTTGCATGCCATGCACGCGGAGCGTGCTTCAGCCCATACAAAGCCTTTTG